>CM070873.1:60233232-60475732 GCA_036365515.1 Torymus aiolomorphi | reverse complement strand
TCTCCTGCTGTATTACCATTTTGCGCAGAACACCAACAGATCCTCAGTCATAAAGAGACACACCCGACTAGCATACTACCCTGATGAAAAATCAATTTTCAGATACAATTTTGAGCAAACTAACTGTGTTTCTTCTCGTTAAAATCGGCATTGGTAACATACAAATTCGCTGCTGATTTTTCATCAGAGTCGTATGCCCGTCAAGTGTGGTCTGTATGATCTGGAGCTCCTTCTAAAATCACGGAACGGTCGACACCTGTCGATCCGAACAAATATATAGTCTGAAAACTTGAGTGAAGGGCGCTCGATGCCATGGATCGGTTGAACCTTGTTGGTCTTTATAGAAAACCGTCGTTAATAGGCCAACAAAGATATGAGGTAGGATGTTCTCGCAGGTAAAAGCAGAATGTATGTAGGCGGAAACAAATCGGAAAATGCGCAAAATCTCAAAGAAGTCAGCTTAGAGAGAGAAACTCTTAATATTCTTGCTTCCTATTTCACTTGGCATATGGGATGAGCATCAGCATTTTTTTCTTGCTGGAGCATATGATTCACACAACCTGATCTTTGTATTCCGTAAATATCTGAAGCAAATGATGGAAATAATAATTACTTATAATAGCAGCTATAATTTTATGATTTTTTCTTCTATTTACAGAATTGATCTTTGCGGTGTGTGTTTACTTTAAGAGTAGGAAATCAACCGATTGAGTAGGTATGCCAAAATTTAAGGGGCTACCCCAGGTCGGCCTTCCAAACTCCTTTGAAGGTCAATGTTAACAAGCAAGTATAACCTGAGAAGGGTGTCAAAAACAGAAAAACAAAAACTTTAAAATCTACCTTCAAGTATCTCAGTAGCTATAAGGGCTGTTACCCCTCGCCGCCTCACTTTCTCTCACGTTCGTACCTCGCCCGCTACTTCGGAGAGCCTTATATTTTTGCTTACACAATTATGATCAATACTCTATTTTTGTGAAACCGATTTTTGTTTTGTTTTATATCAATTTTTCAATTTATGTAAAACTAATATTATTTTGACGTCCGCAACAATCGCGAGTTATATTTTTTTTAATTCTCAAACTTTTGAGGAATTAGTCGAGCACAACTTTTTCTTAGAAAGTCTCGAGCGCCGACGTACCCCACCAGCTTCGCAAAAGCTCGCGTCACCTCGAACCGCGAAGAGGGGAACGCCGATTTACGGCAACCAATCAGTAAGCTGGAACGCTCACCCACAACCCTCGCCGAAGTATTTTGTTTTGCTCCGAAATTTTGGATGCTTTTCTGATTGCTGACCCTCCCCAAGTGAGGCCGATCGCGCCGCTCGGGCAAAAAGGGGGTGACACCAGCACACGATCGCGTACGATCTCATTTTATTTATTTATTTATTTTTGCTTCCTCATAGAGGAAGCTTTGTCACGGTGGAAAAAATTTTCAAGACAAAAAATGTTCAAATGATATTTTAAGGCGATACATGTTAATCCAGCGGCCACAACAGTGATTCGTAGCACTTTGATGTGACCCGCTAAATCCAAAAAATTTGGATGTTTATCAAAAAGTAATGCCATTAATTATTATTAACATTTTTTTTTTAAATTATAAAATGAAAGTTTTCGACCCGAAAACACTTGTTTTAGCTAAATTGGCACATTCTGAACAAAAAGATCCTTACAAATTTTTTCCGTAAAATTCTTAGTTTTCGAGATAATCGCGTTTAAAGTTTGGAAAATCGTATTTTTTTTACAGTATTCAACCGCTTATTACTTTGATACAATAAAGAAAATTTTTAATTTTCAGAGCTCAAACTGTCCGTCAAATATTGAATTTTGTAAATATGTTATTGTTCTTTAAGGTTCCAATAGTGTTGGATCCTGGAGAACCTTGCAGACCGCGCATTTTAAGGAGCGCGAACACTGATGCGCGAAGATGGCAAATCAACGTTCGCGCGCACTAAACGCTTTTTATGATGTACAAGGACATTTTCTGGAAGTCAACGAAGCATTTAGAGGACCACAAACACAGTTAATCTGAAAAGCTGTTGATGCAGTCACTCGCTTTACGCTGATACTACAACACCACGAATATTGGAAAAATCATCTGCCAGATTTTTGGCGACTCTATAACGATCACACATAGAAATTCGGGGGGAGCGTTTCCTTACCTGAAGCACTAGACGTGCAACGTTATATGAACTTCAGGATTATTCGAAAGGTATTTCGAACAAAACTAAGTGAATGGTGCTATTTCCTTTAATATTTTTTCAATTAATTGAAAACAGTGTAATTTTCTCGGTCATGAACATTGACGATTAAATCCCCTTTATGCGACAAAATGCTGTTGGCTTACAGTGTCAAAAGCACTTTTTTGCGGTTTCGATTTAGTACATAATCGAAAACGCCATCACAGCGAGAAGCCAACAACGCTGCGCACAAGACGACGCACAAGGTCGTTGTTACTAGGCAAATATATTTTCAAAGAAGTATTAAAGAAGAAGATGGAAAACCGGTAAGGTAGGTTAGAAAAGTTAAGGCGGGGCAGGTACCCATATAAATGGGGACCAGGTTTTTATGATATACAAGGATGTTCGCTAGAAGCTAACGGAGCATTTAGAGGATGACAAATAGAGTTATTTTGGAAATCTCTGTTAGAAATACGGAGGTGAAGGCGCAGATAAGATGGACAGGAGATCGAGAAAACTCAAGAATGAGCTGGAAATGTAACAACAGATATAGACGGGGCATTATTTTTAAATTAATCTCCTAGTTTTCATATTTCCTATACTGCATTGCATAGATAATTAGACAATGTTTGCTTTGAGGGTAATATTTATGTTTATATTATATCATGCATCCTGATTTAACTTTTTTGCAACTTACATGTTTGTTGGCAAATAGTGTTTTGTTAATTAGTATCAGTTGATAAAATTCATTTCGAAAATTATTGTTAAAAATTTATCTCTACTAATAAAATATTTAAGAAGTGGTTAGATTAAAGCATATCAACAAGGAGAGTGGACATTGCATTCTCCATATGTTAACGTTTAACAGGGGTTTTTATCCAAATAACTATTAATACTTTTTTGAGAAACTCAGAACTGTATAAGTAACAACGTGACGTCGATTTTTCGATGTACTAGTACTTTCCACTAATGGGAAAGCAGGAAAATAAGGAAGTAACCTAAAATTTTCCCATACCTAATCTTGTATCGCACGTTTTTCCCAATATCTTCCAACACATTTCGATCACTGCACTGCTTATTTATAAGGAAAACATGACATTAGAGGAAGACTGAAGAAGTCTGGTGAAATTCTTTGAATAAAGTATATAAAGGCATTCTTATAGTCTAACAATAAGCATAAATAACATTGAAAATTTAAGTGCATCAAATGATTTATTCATAAGAGTTGGTGAGCTTCTTAGAAGGTGTAAATGACACCACTTGTAGGGATTCACAAGTTAACAAAAAAAAAAACGTGACAAATCCAATTATCGCGACACTTTTGAATAGGAATGCATCATATGCGTAGAGATATTTCAAAAAGAGGGTCCCAAATATCCTCTCTGGGCGTCTTTGCTCCTCCTTGAAATTCTTGAGACTTACAGTTTTACTACCTTCTCCTGCTGAGGACTCCATGCAGTGCGTAGCCGCATCGGTTCACCTTGCGACACCCGGCGAGTAACTGGTAGGTCCAAAAATGTTCATGATACTAGTTAAATATTAGCATTTCAATTGTATTAAAATAATAAGATATGTTAAATAGTACTTTTTGATACTAGTATAGAAATATACTATTTTGATACGACGTGTACAAAGCTGGATTTAGCGTATGCTTTATTCAAGTGTGTGCGAAATCGAGCTTTGCCCACGGAGTGTCAAAAAATAATTTTCTGTACAGGCACATTTTCTGTACATTCTCACACTTAGTAGTGCAAGCATCATTTTTATCACACTAGTACTATTCCCGCATAAATACGTAAAATCGAATTTTACGTATCCAATTACCAAAAATAGTGTACGCAACATGTGAACTTATCTTGACTTGTGTGATTGTCACTCACACTGATTGCACAATGTACTATTTTCATATCTACAGTTATGGTGGTTATTGGTGAGAATTTGTATATAGATTTTTGATATATCAGAAACTACAATTTGTTAAGTAACGATACATCTCAGATTACACATTGAACAAGAACGGTTAGTGCTCTTTAAAATAACGTTAAAATTGCAAAAAGAAAGTTTGAAAAGCGATGAATAAAGCAATTTTAAAAAAGCTTGTATCCTTGTATGTCATGCTTTGCTGTCATTACAACTATTCATTATTCGTTGTAGTCAAGCGTTATTAATATTCTTTTAAAACATTTTCTTTTTTCTATAACGATGTTATGTACCATTCATTAAAAGTATACGGCGCTGGTACGTAACCTAAGTAAGTTAATTGGGACAAGTAAAAAGGTAAAAGTTTTGAAGATTGCTTGAAGAAAGGTAGACGGCCAACTTGGTGAGGCCGATTTTTGATACAGCTTCTAACTTTTCATGTTCTCGCATTCCACAATGCCTCTATATAATTAAACTTTTGTCATGCTGTATAATGGAAAGTATTGAAAATCTTTAAATATTTATGTATCCATTAACAAATAATTATAGTTAGAATCTTGACATTTTACATTTTACCGACTGTTCGACTGCTCCACTTTATGGGCGCTACAGCTACATTTATTACACTTGTCCATCCGATATGTTTCCAAATAAATAGGAAAGTATAAGTGGAAAAGAACTTTATTCAAAAGTTTTTTCAATCTTGGAATCAATCGGATTTTCGAAAAACAATCATAACTTATACCTTAACCTTATTATTAATTTTTTCCTTAACGCTTCTGCATATTTTCTTTTTCTATTGAAAATATTTAAAAACCCAAATAACTATTTCTCAGATGACTTTACTAAAATCATTTTTTAGTAAATCAAAAAATTTCAAATTTTGCTTCCTCCTAGAGGAAGCTTTGTCATAGTAATTTTTTGAGTTGTTGTAAGAACATGTTATAATTGTTTTTTGACGTGTTAGGAATCAAAATATATGATTTTAAAAAAATGTCTGTATGGATGTGTGTGTCTGTATGGATGTTTGTGTGTGTGTGTATGGTGTGCGTGTGTGTGTGCGTGTGTGTGTGTATGTGTGTGTGTGTGTATGTGTGTGTGTGTGTGTGTGTGTGTACGCCTGGATCTCAGCTTCTACTCGATCGATTTTAACCGGACAGGTCTCATTTTTTTTTGTTTTTTTGTTGTGTGATAGCGAGTCGAAAATTCGTTTTTTGATTCGTCGATGCGTTTTTGTTTTATTTCGAATTTTCGATTTTCTCAAAATTGATTTTTGCTTTCTTTCAATGATAAGATCGAGATATTTGAATCGAATGTATAGTATTCGAAAGAACATTAAAATACCTGTATTTTCTAAAAAAAAATTTCACTAGCTGTCACGGTTCTCTTGTTATTAACAAATACGTGTTTTTTTTTTAAGCTATAACTCCTAAAGTAAACGGTCAATTTTTTTGAAAAATCATGATAATACCAAATATAAATAACTACAATCTGTAAAAATTTGAATCCATTTTGTCGATTAGTTTTTGAGACAAAAATTGAAACATGGAAAAAATGAGTTTTGTATGTCCAACAATTACGGGAGTAAAATTGACTTAATTTAGATGTAATGATTCTTATTTAATTTATTTCTAAAAAAATATTTTATTTATTGACTTCAAATTCTAACCACTTATTATACTTATGTAGTACAATATTAAGCTAAAATTTTAAGAGATTATCTGCACTTTTTTCAGAGAAAAAAAATATTTTATAAAAAAAGTGCGTTTTCATTCCTAGACGATAACAGGAGTAAATATCACCTAATCATCTTGAAATTTGACATAGGGATAGCTTTTTAATATCTTCGAACCGAGTTCGTTGCTCAAAAAAATCCAACCATTACGACCAAAGATATTTGAGATTAAAAATTTTATTAAATTTTTTTTTAATACCTTATTTTCAGGGAATATTCGATTTACCGACTTCAAATTTTAACCACTTATTGCACTTATGCTGTACAACGTTTAGCTAAAATTTCAAGAGATTATTTACACTTGTTTTTGAGAAAAAAATATTTTTTTTGCTTAGCGGGCCAAAAGTACCACTTTCGCTCCCGGCGCCCGATCGTGAATGTTGTATTTTCGGCCTCGCTAGGCAAAAAAATAGTATACGCTCCACGGGAGTAAAATTGGCCAGCCCACAGCTTCGTGTTTGCCACTCTCGCCTTCGGCTCGGATGGCAATTTACACGAGCTGTGGACTGTCCAAGTTTTTTCCCCCCTTGGTGCGTAATATACTATTTTGACCCGCCATCACACACAAAAAGAACAAAAAAAATGAGACCTGTTCGGTCGAAATCGATCGAGTAGAAGCTGAGATCCGGGCGTATACACACACACACACACACACACACACATTCATAGACATTTTTCAAAAATCATGTATTTTGATTCCGAACACCTCGAAAAACAATTATAACATGTTTTTACAATAACTCAAAAAATTGCTATCACAAAGATTCCTCTAGGAGGAGGCAGTAATTGTCTAAAGATTCAAATTTTGAAATAATTAATTAACAGCTAGTAAAATCTAATTGTTTGTAGATCCCAACACATTTTTTTAAATAACAATGAATTTTTTCTTCTAACAATTGATTATTTCAAAATTTGTCAATGATGGATCTTTAGACAATTATTCAAGGAACAAAATAAGCTTTTGAATATTAATATTGTTATTAAATCAAAAGCGACGAAAAAAGTCAATCCTATAAAATAAAATCAGTAAGTTTAATAAACAAAAGAGAAAATAAATCGTTTATTGTAAACTACTTAATATAGTAGAATAGTTCATGAAATGTTTTTTATTTTTATTTTTCCATAAGAAATATACATTTATAGCACTGTGTGACCTAAATCCGCACTTAAGTCACGGCTAGCTGTGACTTAAGTAGCCCATTATTACACTGTGAAATAATGAATTTACTTAAGTCACAGGCACGTAATTAACGCCAATTATCTACCAAAACTATTCAAAAATACGATTTTACATATAAGAATGAACAGGAAAAGAAGTAAAACTTCGTTAATAGTTGACAAACCACAAAGAATAAATAAAAATGATGATAATAAGGCTTGTCTATATTATAGGTTAGTTTCATCTGCTATGGGGTAGCAGACCGCGCGCTTTTTAAATATTCAATATTAAACTGTATGGATTTTAGTTTTAAAAGTCTTTCTCTTTAATGATATAACGTATACAAATCTTTCACTTTCATAAACTTCAACTTATTGTTAAAGATACAAATCAAATTGCCAAGAATCTAGTTTTATGATTTTTTTATGTATATATTCAATATTCTAGATTCAATAATAACCATATTCTATATCAGGTATTCTATTATTTAAATAACGTTTTATTAATTTTTTCAGGGCGGGGGGCTGCGCCCCCCCCCCCCTCCGCCCCACACTTCTCCCACCCCACTTCCAAGTTCCAACTATCATTATAAATAAGCACAAATAAATAAAATAAGAATATGGCGGATTTATGTCACACGAGCTATAAAATAGTATACGATACTCGTGACTTAAGTGACTCATTATTACACGGCGTTTAGCGCCCTCGCTGCGCTCGGGCGCTAACCTCACGCCGTGCAATAATGGGCCACTTAAGTCACACGTATCGTAACATACTATTATTATCTTCTTACTATAATGATATAAATGTGATACTTAATACTTCAATGACTTTTACGTATAAAACAACATTAATTATTAGCTGTTAATCCTTGTGGAAATCGATTCCATTATTTACCTAATAAATAGCTAGTTCCCCAATAATTGTCAAAAACTCGACACTTTTCTTGGGCATTTCTATCCATCGATGAAACGATTTTTTCGCTCATATTCACCATTCAATAGACAGAATAATAGAATCAATTTTTTTTACACATTTACATTAGCTTATTTATGAGTATTTGAAAGATATTAAAGTTGGCCAGTGGTTTTAGCTAGAAAATGGCTAGTAAAAGGATTACTGTTATGGCGAGGAGTGAGAGAGGCAGAATCAAACGGAAAAGTCATTGTTTGTATTCCATGAAACAGTAGTATTATAGACGAATAAAATACCAATAATTCGTGTTTACATTTTCGTTGTCTATCTTTTTTTAATATTTGTTTTTAAATACATGATCAACCTGCGTAAAAAAAATTTGATTATCGATATATGGTCAAAAATTTGATTATCGATATATGTCTCTTCGGCGCCGGAGTAAAATATTGGCCATAGTATTACCCATATAATTTTTATATAAACTAGCCAGTTCAAGCGCGCTGCGCGCGCTCTTCGCTTCACCTCTTATACAATTAATATTGAAATATTATGAATCTAAAATTCATTTTATTTTTTAATATACACAAATTCATCCAATATTTTCTATTAAAACTTGGATTGTATTTATATTCATTTTAGTTTATTCCTAAAATAAAAAAATTTCGAGGTTAGAAATTTAACCGTATTCAGAACAGTTTTTATAGTCCTTCATTATTAACTACAGACAAAGTAATAATACTTTTTTGTTATACAATGTTAAACTTTAAATCATTAATACAATTTATAACTTATATCTTTAGTTTAAATATTTCATATAATTTCAAATTATATGGGTTTTATTTGGACGAATCAGTTAAAACCTTAAACTAATAGCTAACATCACTGCAGACCAATCACGGGTTCCATTTAAACGGACTTGACCAATCGCAAAGGTTTTATTTCGGCTTCACATTTCCGTCATCATTCTTTTAAGAGAGATTCTTATTTACATATAACTCCAAGAATAAGAAATATGGGCCACATTATGAACGTTATATGGAAAATATATAGTATGGCCAATACATGGCTCGGGTGCCGGAGCGACATATGGCCCACATATTGCCCATACATCCGATGTATGGCCCATATGATCCCCACATATTGCTCATACTCTAAGCCGCTTAATCTTTTTTGCGCGGGAAATCACAGAGAAAAGTTTTTAAATAGTACATTACGATACGTGGGCCGGAAATTGGATTTCCGGTCCAAGTATTGTATACTATTTTTCTTACTGCTCGGCCGAAAGTACGTTCTGTAATTGTTAAATAATTGATAAAATTGCGTTGTCGTCTGCTAGCTGTGTTTGAGTGTTAGTTTTTCTTTCGGCCCGCTCGATAGTACTGCCTCTGTCGGCCGCTTTGGGTAGCTCGATCGATATTACCGACTGTTTTTTCTTTCGGCCCGGCGTGGAGAGCTGGTTTTTTGGCCGTCTGCTACTTTCGCTGTTACACAGATGGTTTGATGCCCGCCCGACATTTGCAAGACCGAGGCGAAGCCGAGGTTTTGCTGGTCGGGGCGGGCATCAGAAACACATTCATTAAAAAAAGACAACACCACTTTTTATTTCAACTAACTCTTTTTTCTCCTCACACGTGCACTTTCCTCTGTCTATTTCGTACGTGTCTAACCTTCACACCGCACAAACATCTTTCCTCAGACATGCGCGCGGGCGCTCAAGCGCCGCGGGTCAGGAAATTTCGGCAGCCAATCAGAGCGTGCGGTTGGTCTAAAATAGGATGCGAAAGTTTCTCTTTCGGCCCGGAGATGCGGACCGGAAGTACGTACTTTCGGGTGGGCGAGTAAGAAATAGTATATTACTAACGCGGGCGGAAGAGGATTATTTACCTCATGCGACGTTTTTCGGCCGAGCGAAGCGAGGTCCAAAAGTCGCATGAGGTAAAAATTCTCTTACGTCCACGTTTCAGTAACGTATTTTTCCGTCCGAGGCCGCAAAATGACATTTAAGATGGCATTTTGAGGTTAAAGGGCGGAAAAACATTTTAAGGTTGTGTTATCTTCATTAAATAGAAAATATGACCATTTCCGATAGAGAAATTTCTACCAGGGTATGGGAATAAGGCGGGGCATGACGTGTCAGGTAGGTAAGTTTGGCATCCTCATATTTTTAATATTAATGAATGCAAAAAATGTAATTTTTACGTAAACCTAATTAGATATGCTTTTAGAATTTTCCTCTATACTTTTGAGATTATAGATAATGTTTAACATGTTTAACATGTTTAACATTTAATTTAATAAGATTGAAAATCGGTGCTTAGAAACAATGTTGACTTCATTTTTAAGTCGCTTGGAGCAACGAGAAAATGATTTTTTTTCTAAATGAGACCAAACCTATTTGATAGTTTCAACTTTTATCTTTCAAGCCCTGTTTTTGTTATTTTCAGAAAATCTTTATAAATAATATAATTAAAAAATGAAAATGGTATTAAAATGGGGCATGACGTGGCACCCTGGCGGGGCACGCGTGGCACACTCGGGCGTATCAGTGCGCCGCGGCGGCCGCCGAGCGAAGTGATGTAATACAAACAAAAAACGGAGCAAGATGGGTTAACAACTACGCAGTGCAATAATTTAGTTTTAACTAGTTTTTAGTTTCAATTATTACATTAATAAGTAAATAACGATTATTTCGACTGCGTATTAAGTTATATTTAACGTAGAAAAAACCCACTTGAAGACTTAAACACAAATCAGCTTGATTTATCCATTGTTAATAATAATTCAGCTTCCGTAAATAATGAAAATTACTTTAGAGAAGTAATACCTGAAGAATCAATTGTAGATACTCAAACTGCCTTTTTCAATGGTCAGGTAGTTCAAATATGCTACATAGATGAAAATGATGCGAAATCTTTAAATTTAAACTTATTGTAATAATAATGATAATTTGTTAATCAAACAAAAGTATTATGTTGAGATCATATTTTATAAGAAGGAATTTATAATATAAAATCATTTATTAAAATGTAATAATTTATTTTAAATAGACTGATTAATTATTTGATTTTTGAAAATTTTATTATGGCATAATTATTAAAGTATTAATTACTGGAAAAAAGAATTAAAAAATACCTATAGTAAAATATTAAATTTGACCGTGCCATGCGTGCCCCGTCGGGTGCCACAATCCACCCGCCGGTGGGGCACGTAGAGCATTTTTTTCAGAATTTCTTTTCTGTATTTTATCAATAATTAAAAGAAAATGAAAAAGAAGTTAATAGTTTATTTTATTTTATTTTATTCTGATCTAATTATTCCGTTTTTGTACATTTTGAAATAATACACAGTTTAGTTGTTATTTTTAATCAAAGTTAGGGTGTCACACGTGCCCCGCCCTCCCCTATAGTTATCTCAAGAGTAACGGCAATCTTTCAGATGAGCAAGTAAGAAACCAACATTCAACGAAGTATTTTCAAACAGTCATCAATATAACATTAGCAGAGATATCACAGGAACATTAATACTAATTTATTATATACAAACTAAATATACTAACTAAATAAGAACGTAATTTTCTGGAATTTAGAAATTGGGGTGAACAGTAACGTCACACTCCTCGTCAGGAAGTCGTTGGCAGGTTGGTGTAGGTGGCACCTCGCACACACATTTCACACACACGGAACTGTAGTCGGTGGCTTGGTTCAGCTCATCCCCAATGTGCATAGACATGTTGCCGAATTTGCACATCATGTCTTCTGCAAGTTTCGACAGATTAAAAATTAGTTTACAATTTACGAAAGAATCCGTAGTGATTTTCATTGATTTTCAACTTACCAGATACTTTCACATCTGTCTTTGGAGAATCTTGTGAAGGTATTACGGTATCGTTAGAATTTTCTGAAATGTATAGATCAGAAATATTAGTGATTTATTGTTCGATTAATTATGATCGATAATTTCAATAAACTTACGGCATCTGTCAGCAAAACTGCAACTGGTCCTGGGCGTCTGCTGGCTGTAATACACTGGAACACAATTTTCGCGAATTTCTTGATTGCGCCTCAGTTCCGTTCCACACGTAATGTTTCTGCAGAAGGGTGCGACATTTTCTCCTACAATAAAACATTACAACATTTTTTATAAAATGCACGTTAAACAGCATCAAAATTTTGAACTGTTTAAAAGAACTACACTAAAGCGTACCATTGTATCCTTCCATGCAGTAGCACACCAAAGACGGATTATCTTTGACGCTGAATTCCTGTCCGTCCATGTAAGTTTGTCCATCAACCACGCACTTTGCAATTTCTTTTCCGCTTTCAGCTGTAAAATCAAATGATTTCTTATTATTATTATGCGACAGCATAATAATACTGACTCTACACTGAGAAAAATTTTTTGGAATAATTATGAGATGGACTAGTAAAAGTGACCTATTTATTAGATTTCTAATAATTTTTACAGTTTGACTAAGAAAAACTACAAGAAAAGTATTGTAAAATTTAACATAAAAAAGTTGGAAAAATTATTAGACAGTATAGTAAAAATGTAAAAATCACAAATCATAAATTTTACCAGGCAACTGGCAAATATTCTTAGACTTTATAAGAATTTTTCCTATAGAGCTGACAGAATTTACAAGACAGTATAGTAATTTTTACGATATATACAGTATATGTGCAGCGCTGCGCATGCGCGTTATAAACAAAACACGAGGGCATGCGCGCTTAACTCGTCATAACCTGCAATGATGTAGCCCTAACAACTAATTTAAAACGATATAATTTCAGTATAAATAACTTTAATTAACACTCGTATAATTTATTAATTAATTAATTCAAATAATTCTCTATGTATTCATTACAAGATTATTTTAAAAATACGTGAAGAACGAATTCACTTTAAGAGTGTCAGTATAATGTAACATATGTAGACGATTCGGATTATCAACACGTAAGTGTACGCAGTGGCGCAGTCGGTAAGAAGTTCGCCTTTCAACTACGAGACCCAGGTTCGATTCCCCGCCCCGGAGGTTTTTTTTCATCATAATATTTATTTAAAATTTATTTCTTGATATTTATTCATATGCGTTCTCTTGTGGGAAAGTATATAACAATTGGCTAAAAATAATTTTTTCTGTATTTTTCGGACATTTACAAAAATTACTATACTGGCTAATAAAAATTACTAGATGGACAGTCTGTGGTCGGATTCTAAAACTAATATAGTAAAATTTCTCTAAGTTCTTTGTAAATATTCCAAAAATCTTCTCTCAGTGTAGGTATATTTTATTACTCACGGCAAACTTCTTCTCCGCCACAGCAAGAATTGGGTTCGCCTTTGAAGTAACATCCTTCCTTTGTCCTCATGTTGAAGCAGTCCACTGCTGCGCAGGAGAATCTTGCACTGAAATAATAAATTTATTCATAAACATGGAGTCCTATAGTGACTTATATATTTCAATTGCATTATTAATTCCGTACAGTATTTTTTACTCATAAATAAAATGATTTAAGCAAACCATCAGATCGACAACAATACCAAAAAATGCATGAACCATACTTTAATCGGTAAACAGTGTATATTTTTAGTCGGCAAATTAACGTTACAGATTTAACTCACCCGTTAAGATCCTTGGAGCACGTGCAATCGATGTCGCAGGGGCTCGAACGGTCCTCGTCGTTCAGCTTTTCACCCTCGGCGTACTCGCGTCCGTTAGCGTAGCACTTGTCAACCGAACGTCCATTCAGGTGAGAGCAATCGTACCTGATGGCACAGCAGTCGCCTTCCTTCTCGTACACCGGCTTGCACTTGAGGTCCTCGTAAAAGCGTAGTGGGCCCTTGCATTTGGTTTTGTCGCAGTCTGGAAAGTAGATTGGTAGATGGCTATCGGACTGTTCTTGAATTCGGACTATTTATTGTTAGTCCGAATATTCGACTCGATGAACTTGAGTCTAGTAGAACTTATTACTCGAAAATACTAAACTAACTTCACTAAACTAACTTCAATTGAATAGTTCGAAATGATCTAAATTTAAATTCAAATTTATATATTATTTATGGTATTGTCGGTCGTATAATATCGGCTACGAATAGAGTACTTTATGGACGATGATCAAAATAGTTCGATCTTATCGATCTTAGCGGTACGTTCGATTCAAATGGTTTAAAGTAAGTCAATAATAGTCAGACTTGATTTGAATAGTTCGATGATCGAGTAATTCGCTAAAGTCCGAGTAATTTGGTTCGAATAGTTTGAATTTTTATAAATAGTCCGTATTATATTAAATAATTTGAGTATTAGCACATTTATTAATTAAAATGGTTACTTATTAACCATATAAAAGAATATTGTTAATTCTCTTTCGTTAAGAGTAAGTGGAAAATATATAATTATTTACTCACATCATTTCTAGTTTTTATACATAAACACATGTATGCAAAGGAGTAGTAATTACCTGTATTTACTGTTAGAGTCACTCTAATTGAAATAAATTATTATTTTCTTTTTTTTATAATTTTTTACGAATGTATCCTCGTATCCATTATCCTTCAATATGTCGACAAGCATTGTTCGTTTTTTTTTCTTGAGGTGTGTGATCATTTTACTACTAGTTTAGAAATCAATTTTCATGTAACAAGATATTCTTCTTGATTTGAATAATCAAGTGCTGTTTTATGAATATAATTAGGAGATGGCCATATGTAAAGTACTCAAGAACTTGTTTCGACGGATATTGTTCGAAATATATGCCGGCAGATGTTACTTCTCGAAGCCGATTAAAGATTTGAAATTCGCACTTGATGTTTTCAACAGAGATTTTCAAAAAACAACAGCGAAAGTATAAATGAAAGAATACGTAATGTGTAAGTATTTTAACAATAGCTTTTATGAGTAATTGATTTTATTTTTAATCTAATTGGATAATGTCCTTGGTGCATTTACCATTACATAATTAATCAAATACATTACAAAATTTAGAATTAGAGATAATAGAGATACAAAAATTGAATTTTTGCAAGAAATTTCTGATGAAATGGACATTTTTTAAATTGTATTTTTAATGGCAAATGGTAACTGCGATAATTACTCTAAAGTCACTTCAAGCACACTTTAGATAATAAAAACAAATCTTGTACACAGTTCAGTGAAAATACGTCAAACATTTGAACAACTGATTAGAGATACGCAAGTGTCTTTATAAATATTCACATTGTAACAGACAAGATTTCTTTGTTCTATCGATACTAACGGTCGTGCTGTCCAAGGAGTCAGGATGGTAAATGACAAGCCGTGTGTTTAGCTTAATGTCGACGTTTCGGACTCTTTTTTTATTATTGAGTCCCTTCTCAAGACTAAGAAACAATAGTCTAACAAATTTTTAGGTGGTCACAGCGATACCACCAGTCAATTGTAATTCTCAATTGTAAATACATATGTAATTCTCCACGGTATATAAAGGCCAAAATTTTGCGAATTTAATTTCAATTGACTGGTGGTATCGCTGTGACCACCTAAAAATTTGTTAGACTATTGTTTCTTTGAAAAAAAAAAAAAAAAAAAAAAAAAAAAAAAAAAAAAAAAAAATATTGACTGGTGGTATCGCTGTGACCACCTAAAAATTTGTTAGATTATTGTTTCTTAGTCTTGAGAAGGGACTCAATAATAAAAAAAGAGTCCGAAACGTCGACATTAAGCTAAACACACGGCTTGTCATTTACCATCCTGACTCCTTGGACAGCACGACCGTTAGTATCGATAGAACAAAGAACTCTTGAAGCAGCTGTCGTTAGAATCATCATCTCAATCAAGACAAGATTTCTATTAAAGAAATTAATTTAGATAGGTTCAGGATAAGATGGAAAAAATTTACTTACTTTTGAATCTTAATAAGGAGAAATAATCCGTGAAACAAAATAATTATATTTTGCAAAAAATATTTTGTTTATTGAAAGAATAAAGGGAAAAACTATTAATCAGTACATAGATTTCATCTCCTCTCAGAGGTGACAGAGGTACTTCTCACACCTCAGCACTGTGCCTTGTATAATCAAGTCACACAGCACTGAGAGAGCAAGAACGTAGCTCCTGTTCACTATAGCAAAGAGGAATAGAAATTACATTTGATAAAGAAAGCAGAAAATAAGAGGAGATTTACATTTTCCAGATCAAGCAGCATATATACTGGTCGGCTATTTTTGTTATTATATCATATGATACCGCCCAGCGGTTGATATACAAAATAATTTAAGAGATGTATGAAAGAATCATTGCTGTTATTTAAATAAAATAATTGTTGATAATTTAGGGTCGTTAAAACATACTTAATTGAGAACATTTGAATTTATTTTTACAAACCCAAAAATCTTTTTACTTAAAACTCAAAACTATATCAAATTTCTATAAAACCCGGTAATATAATTTCTTAATTTACACTTTCGCGACACGTCCTCGGCATAATTCACAACAGAACACATATCCGTCGCTCGACCTTTCGCAAGAGCCACCGCGTACTTATGCCACGTCGCGCAAACAGATCAATTTTACCGCCCACAATTCGCACACTACACAAATATACGCAGGCAAAAAAGCGCAAAACCCACCCCAAATAACATGTCAACGTAAAGACTCTAATCACCTTCCGCCGAAATGGCAACGACAGCAACGAGGAGGCAGAGCCCGAAGGCGCGGATACAGGGGGTTCCACTCATGATCGACGCGAGAGGTACTTTGAGCTCATTCACCGGCGCGCCGATCTCTTATACGGAGACCTCGAGATTTCCCGCTGCTGCTGTGTGGAAGGGGGGTAAGTAGTAGCGCATACGTCGTGTGTTTCTTGATAGTTACTCACCTCGGAGATGTGGAAGAAACAACGATAAGTGTATGTGAGTTTGGGTGTGGTAATACTGTGATTTGGGTAATTGAGTCGGGGAGTATTTGTGGATTGAAAGCAGTGTTTATTGTTTTCAGTGTAAATATTGTCTCTCTGTTAATAAGAATTCATTGTGTGTGCGCGTGTGTGTTTTTTAGAACGTTTAAGTTAATATTTATTTAATTTTATGGTCTATTTTACGAACCGTGTTTTATAATATAGCCTTGCTGTGGTTAAAAATAAATCGAATGTTTATAGGAAACATTTTATATCTTTATTGATATAGCAATTTTTTTAATGAATGTGCCCTTTTGCTTGTCTGGACAGGAAACCTTGAAACAAATTTTTCGGACAAAAAGCGCTAAAACGTTTTTAAAATTTTTGATGCAAAATTAACTATTTATAAAAACACGTTTTTCCCTGTCTGTGTGCATGTGTGCCTAGATATGTAAAGTGTAAAAATCTTGAGATCCAAGTAATCGACTCTTGATACCAATTAATCTGTTTATCTTCAATGAGATTTTTAATTACAAGGCAGTTATTTAAATTAGCAACGTTTTGTTTTTTATGTCCATATTTCAATTTTCAAAATTTATTTCTTTGTTACCTAAAAGTTTCCCAATAAATTTTTAAATCTTAATACTTATTTTACTATCTTACATCTTGAATTACTTATTTATTTAATATTATTTATTTATCTAGCTCTGTAGTTTTACCTAATCTACTCTATTGTTCTCAAATTTGGTCACCATTCACCAATAATTTAATCAACAACAACACAATCTATGGAGATTTAAAACTAGTATTCCAGTGAGTAGACTTATCCATGATTTTGCTAGTACTTTAACGTTACGACGATCAAATCTTTATAACATTTTTCTCACTGTTTATTATCGTTTTATTAACTGTAATATAATTAGTAACATGTTTCATATAAGGCAACTTAATTGTAATCTTCGATTATAAACCTTGGGTTTTTCTTAACAATAAATATAATCAAATGTTCTTGGAATTTACTTTCACAAAGAATTTCTGCTATCACAAACATATCTATGTTCAAGTATTCTATGCAAAATATTAATAAAATGCACTCTTAAATTGTATGTGATTATTTAAAGGATTTTATGCCCGTATAAAAAATAATAAATAAATAAATAAATAAAAATAAAATTGTTTGCTGTAATATATCCTATCCTAAAACTTACATTAAATAAATCAATTAAGTGCTGTATTATCTCTTGCTCATTCGAAATAATTTTTGTTTGATTTTAGAAACTAATACACAATTTTTGGATTCTATAAATTCAGAATAAGAACTTTTGATATTTATAATAGAAAAATAGGATTTAAATAGCCTTACAAAACATATACAAACATGATACACAAACCCACACACCCACACGCACATATGTACATACAGACATTCCTTAATATAAATTGAGCGATCGAGATTCGTTCGATTTTCGAGCGTTTTTGCGAGGTATCTCGAAGTCTCGAATCGATCTCAAAACTCGAAAGAAATCAAAAAATAGCAAAGAGAGGGCGCGCGTAGCGCACCAAATTAACGCTAGTTTCTAGAAAACGCATATACCGACTCAGGGAGCTCGGAAATATCGAAAATCAATCGAAATCTAAAATCGGAAAATTTCACCATTACAAGGCTTTCTCTTTGAGATTATATCGTTCTTTTTGTATTTAGACTGGCCATAATAATTTAACATACCAACTAAGTTCATAAAATATAAAAATAAAGAGTACATATACCATTGCTAATGGAAATTCTATTATTTCTGTAAGTGTGCCAAAACGTTGTTTTTTTTTCAAATTAATTTTACGATGAATGAGTCATGTTTAGCTAAAGTGCAGCCAAATGTCATCTAGGCGAATCACATTAAGTTTTGAACAGTGATATTTTATTTCATTTTTAAAGTAAAATAATATTAAATTTATGATAAATTAAGAAAATTTTAAGGTATTTTTTTTTAATCGATAAAAGTAAAATATTTTTAATGTAATTGAATCAAAGGTATTTATTTAATGACAATAGGTATAAATGATTAATTATGATAAAAGTACGCACAAAAGTACTATGATTTTTATACTCCTGTCATTTATTATGCCTTCATAATGACTCGCGGATCATTTTTCAGAACTTTTCCTAACGCTTGACTTTTGTATAGAAGTTGATGCGATTTCCCGTTTGTAAGATATAGCTCAGTAACACAAAAGTTAAAAGTACAGTAGAATTACTCATATATACACATGTGCGATGTTATACAGCTAAGTACAACTAAGAGCGTTTCCACGTACGCATTTTTTGTGTGGAATAAGTTTGATGGAATGATATGGTTTGTTAGCAGCTTATGCAAATATATCTGATTATAGAAGTTTGATGAAACAGTTTGGCTTTCGGTGGTTTACTGTAGAGAAAAAATGAAAATGTTATTAACAATATACAAAAATGCAAGGGTACATGATTGCAATTTTGATTACGACCGTAATCTTCAACTATCAGTGATCTTTATTCGTGTTTGTTTTCATGCATAATTCATTATATGTTCGAAATAACACTGCGATTGAGAATCTCTATATGTAAATTTAGCATTAAGCAAATGTGATCGTACCATCTATGTATGCACAAGTTTACACTGGAACTTCAAACGTATATAGCAATGAATTAATTTTAGAACAGAAAAAAGAAAAATTACGTGCGCTTTACACCAAACTAAGCGTGTTGGTATTTCCCGCGAGGATTATATAAGTGTTATCAGTTTAACGCTGTAAGCATAACTATATGTTTAAGGAGGAAATTATTCTCAATGTGTATAGTATAATAAATTTATTTCCTTGTTATTTCTAGTTTTAATTATAGAGTACTGGCGAATGGACAAAAAAAGTTTACATGAAGAATATGGTTAAACTAATAAATTATGAATAAAAATAATAAATCTAATTTATTCATACAAGAAAAATCATTAATTTATTGACATTGAGATAATAATACACAAGTGAAAGTTCCTGAAAATGACTTATTATTAGACGTGGACTTTTTAATGTTTTTACTTATTTAATTTCTATGAGTTTGAGATATAGACAGAAATAGTATATTACGCAACCAGGGGCTTTATTGAGGTAAAGGATGACGGTCACAAAACCGCCGAAGTAACCATTTTCTTTCGAATAATTTCAAGTTTATTCATCGTCTTTTTAAATATTGTTTATCTCCTTAAAGCCTCCGTGCGTTATAGCACGAAAAAAATCGGAATGATTCGGAGGGAAATAATTACTTGTATGGTTCTGTGACTGTCAACGCGTACCTCGATAAAGCCCCAGGGAGGTAAAGAGTTGGCCAGTCCAGAGCACGTGTAAAGTGTTAAACATGTGCTCTGGGGTGGCCCTCTTTATCCCCGTGTTGCGTATACGATTTTTCACCATACCCGGGCCGAAAATACCAAATTCGCGTTTTTGAGTCGGGAACGAAAGTGGTACTTTCGGCCACGGTATGGTGAAATAGTATATTACGATACGTGTGACTTAAGTGGCCCATTATTGCACGGCGTGAGGTTAGCGCCCGAGCGCAGCGAGGGCGCTAAACGCCGTGTAATAATGAGCCACTTAAGTCACGAGTATCGTATACTATTTTATAGCTCGTGTGACATAAATCCGCCATATTCTTATTTTATTTATTTGTGCTTATTTATAATGATAGTTGGAACTTGGAAGTGGGGTGGGAGAAGTGTGGGGCGGAAGGGGGGGGGGGGTCGGGGGGCGCAGCCCCCCGCCCTGAAAAAAATTAATAAAACGTTATTTAAATAATAGAATACCTGATATAGAATATGGTTATTATTGAATCTAGAATATTGAATATATACATAAAAAAATCATAAAACTAGATTCTTGGCAATTTGATTTGTATCTTTAACAATAAGTTGAAGTTTATGAAAGTGAAAGATTTGTATACGTTATAGCCGTGACTTAAGTGCGGATTTAGGTCACACAGTGCTATAAAACACTTTTATACCACTCTAACCTCAAAATCACAACTTTGATATGATTTTTCGGCGCTCGTGGTATAAAATACCGTTCGAAACTAGTGCGTAAGTCGATTATTTAGGTGGTGTGACTTTTTCGTGTGACTCGCTTCGCTCGTGCAAAAAGTCACACCAGCTAAATAATCGACATCCCCACCCGTGTCGAAATGTACTATTAATAATTCTTCTAACATTTTTTGGAAGCATTTTTAATACTCAGATTTACATAGTTTGAATTTTAAGTTACTATAATCATTAGGTTTTCAACATCTAGGATGAAAATCATCGGAAACCATTGGACTCCCCAAACTGCTTCTTTCAGGAATTAATAAAACTAAATTTTCATTCATCATTTTTCATTATAATATAACATTTAATTTTCATCATTTTATAAAAATACAATTCCCGAATTGACTAAACGAAAGTAGCATGAATATTTAAAAAATGATTGAAGAGCGGTGGGCTTTGTTTTATTAATTTTTCAAGTTTTAGTTTTGAAAATATTTAATTTTGCATTCTTCATTTGTGAGCCGCACGCACGCACGCACGCATGCACACACATGTATGTATGATCGCGTATTAAAATGCGACAGCCTTTACGGCATACGTAATTATAATGATAATTATATTCTAGAATTTAATGATACGCAGAACCACATGTCTGCACGCATACGTACCCAACGCATACGCACGCGCTAAGATGTGTCAATTGTACAAGATGAAAAAGTCACGTTTACTTGATGTAAGAATTAACGCTAAAATGTTTATGAGATTTTACATAAAGATAAATTATTATATAGGAATGTTTCAGTGAACTATTGCAAGTTCCCACATGGCTTCGTAAGCGAGATATTAAATTTTTTTAATTTTTCTAGTAATACACCTCAAAATATAAACGAAAATTTTTAAAATAATAGAAAAATCTTCAAAGATTATTTATCGCCTTTTAAAATATGCATTCATGGGCTGTAGAAATAGTAAATAAATCAATGAATACAAGAAAGCTTGATGTCCACAACAATTGCGCACTTCTTTTTTTTTTTGTTTAAATTTGGAGAATTCGTCGAGCACGACTTTTTCCCCGAAAATCTCGCGGAAGCTCGTGTCACGGTCGATTGAGGGATCGCACCATCGGGCTTACGAGAAGGGGATCAAGCAGCTCAAAGAGCGAGCTACAGCCTCACCTATTAGTCCGGGCGCTGGTGACACTTGAGCATAAATTTTTAGCTCCCCTCAGTAACTTGGGGTTTTCTGATGTTTTTCGGATCGCTAAATCGAAATTTGTTGGTTAAGAAGCTCAAAACCCGTCAGATTTTTTGTTATAAACAAATTGTGGGTGATTTACAATAAACAAAAAATCGTTTTTCGGCAATTAAAAAAAATTGCTTTACGTTTTTTAGGTATTTTTGAATCGAAAGTTTTTTTGAGTTAAAAATTGATAAAGTTTTCACAAAATACGATTGTTTGAGCTTTTATTCCCGTCCATTCTCATGAAATATGAAAATTCAATGATTTTTAACTCAAAAAATATGCGTTTCACGAAAAAAACTTCTAAGAACACTTTCGTTTTGCCGCTGCCTTTAGTCCCCTTACGGCGGCCAATCAGTGGACGCAAAAAGCTCGCCCATACGCCCCTCCGAGGTATTCTCTTATGCTTCGTAATTTTGGAGCACACTCGCTCTCCGCGCGACTCCGTAGACGGACCTCCTGGCTTTGACGCCGTGCCAGGTTCTCTCTCGGATAGGACCTCGGCTGATTTTCACCCCAGCGACTTTGTCGCTCTTGCCATAAGGAGTTCCCCGCTCCCTCGCTTAGTGCGGATTATGTCCGCTCAATGCATAAAGGAAGGGCTCTGAACACTTTAACCTTTTCGCTCTGGGACTGGTCCATATATGAACCAGCACTCCGTGTGGCGACTTGTCATAAGAAGTTCATTCACTTAAGTCATGAAATTCAGCTAAAATGCGAGGTCAATTTTAAAGGAAAAATCCCCGGAGCGAAAAGGTTAAGAGTCAATGGTGAATGGGCGAGGAATTCTGAACACGAGAATATTGCACGCGTTCTATTTAAGCATGAGCCTCGCCTGATATAATTAATATTCTTTTGCTTATTTTATCCGCTTTCAAATTCGTTTAACGCGTGAATTAATATGCCACAAATTCCGGTCAACTCTTCGCTTTTATTTTATTATTTTGCTCTACCGCGTTTTAAGTATTGTTTTAAATTAAAATTTTGTACGCATTTTATTTTACCTTAATCAAACCTTTTTTTTCACACGTATGCTCTCCGGCACTGAGCCTACATCAAGGTAGTACAATTACCCTCAAAAATGAGTCAAATAAGCTTCTTGACTAAACTTTCTGTTGACAAGTAGCATGGAAAGAATTATTTTGTTTGAAAGTATAATAATTATTTGGAATTAATTTATTTATGCAACTTCTCTTATGAAGAATATATCTTATGAATAAACGAGAAATAAAAAATGCACTCATTTGGACTAGTTATAAGTAAGATGTTAGTAAGTCTAGGATGTTATGAATAAATATAGAATTTCGCATAAGGATTTTGTTACGAGTGAGCCATCGCAACTTTTAATAATAAAAAGTGACGATCCCGGGATTGAACCAGGGCCGCCGAGTCGAAAGTCAAATACATAACCAACTAGACACGGCCTCTTCTTATTCTGTATATCCGTACGGATATCCATCCATAAAAATTTATATGAACTTGTTATTTACTTATAAAATCAGCATTTGAAATTATAATTAATTTATTCTACAAGTACAAGATTTTATTATTTGTTCAAAATTTTACTGAACAATTAGTATTTGATATGAGTCTAAATTAAACTGCATCAAATATAAGCCTTATTATCGTACAAAGTTGTAAAAACATAATAATACAAAAAAATTATCATACATTAATTTCGAAAAAATAAGTACGCCATAATTCACGATAAAAACGCTATAACTTTTATCTATAAATTTACAAACTGTATTTTAAGTTTTTAAAATGTTAAATATTCTTACAGCTCGAATTTTTGTTGGGTATATAATTTTTATTTTTAGATATGTACACAATTTTTTACTTTTTATCGTACAGAACAAAATTTTATTTTTTTTAAATAATTATCTAACTACTAATTATTTTAAAACGGTTAGCCACGCTTTATTTTTATAATTTTGCTAGTACTGGTTTACGTGTTATTCGTTAAACAGCAGTGGAAATAATGAAGGGACAGCAGCGATAGTGTCAGGTCATATAAAATGTCAGTGTTCTTTCATACTACCACCCGAGTCACAAGTATATGACTTAGCTATATTTAACGATGCTTGGTATTTTGTTATGATGCAATTAATGGCATCGAATGATATGGAAATATAATATAATCAGTTTTGTCATACGGTGCAGCTGTTCAACAACAGCTGTATAACATAAACATTAGCCTCTGTCTATTCTGCTTTACAGTTCCACCTGCTCGAGTCCCCCTTGTGAAGTTCTTTTATAACTCTATGTGAACTGGACATATTAATATATGGTTTTTGTTTTCTTGAAATAAATCAACTATTTCTGTTAACACTAATGTACCTTATAAAATCTCATATACCTATGACCCGGGCCGTCTTTCTCCTTTCTGCCGTTTGTTGTCGAGAAAATTGTAAGTACCGTACCTAGTAAATACAATACCAGTATAAATAACTTTTTCTCTACAAATGTTTCATTAAACTATTATTTTTATAAACAGTGTTAAATTGCTAAATAATTTATTATCATTTTTTAACTTATATAAATTCACAACTTATATAAATTTATAATTTATAGCTTGTTATAAATTCAGCAGAGTATTTGAAACACATATGTTAATCATAGATTAAAGTTTACACATTTTATTAACTGCTTTAAATTTGAGAAAAACTATATTTTCCATTGCAAAATGTAACAACGATATTTTATAAGACAAAATATCAATATGATTTTCAGGTGAAAATCAGATGACAATCACCTGATAATCAAGTGACGTTTTGGCATGATTTTCAGCTGATTATCAACTGAACTTTTTCGGTAGGGTAAGAACTATATGTGTATCGAACAGGATAGCGCCTGAACTAGTAGAATATTACATTTTAATTCTTGTTTAACTCAAATAACTTATAAATATTATAAGTGTACATAATAGACAACATTCAAATCATAGTGGTAACTATGAACATTAATCAGGTTAGGACCTGAACGACTGTTGCAGTTAATTTTAGTCCGCTGGAGTTCCGGTCCTCCTTCCGTGATGTACAGCACAGCGAGCGAACATACATCTGATGAGGCGACGCGCGAAGCAACGTGGGCCCGCTGTTGTGCGTCAGCCAAACGCCACTTGCTCATACTTTACATCGAAGCTAGTATAGCCAGTCTTTCGGAGTTTTTCGGCCGACTTGTTCGTATTATCTGTATTTACCTCGTCACTGTATCGGTTGCCTTGGAATTTTCGCTTTTTAGCTTTCGAGGATGGACGTCTCGACGATGTTTTCGTTTGCTTCTTGTCCATTTTGATCGAAAAAATGATGCACGATATCCTTTTGCTTCGAAATTCAACAAGACTAATTCAAATAACAGTTGAGCAAGATTTTAGCGTCTACTTTCTCTTTGAAAAATTCAATACATTAGCTTAGTATAACAATATAACTGCTATTATATACAATAAGGACATTTGTTTGTATATACAAAGCCGAGTCATAACTAGATGCGGAGCTGCCGAGCATACATACACTTCCTCGCTCAGGTGATAGCGCGCTGAGGAGCGCGCTCAAATAAAATCGACAAAATATACTTATACTTCTCGGATCTTTATGAAATTTTGACACAATATTTTTGACATGCTTTACTTTCGAAATCCGTAAAAGAATCGATCTTTTGAAGTTGACGAAGTGGGATGAACCCTTATAACAATTTTTTTTATCACAATAGTTTTTTTCGGTTCAGAAAATATTATTCTTGATGTCAGTGTGTATTTACATTATTATATTATAATAATTTATGACATAAAAATTAAATAGTGAACCCATTTTTAAATTACGATAACTCCCTTAAGGAGGATCTTTCGCAAAATCAAAACCAATATTTTTGAAATAAAATTGAAATACGTTATAAATAATGATTATTACAATCTGTCATGAAAAAATAAATAAGTACAACATTAATAAAAATCGAGTTTTGAGGATACATTGCTATAGAGCCTTATAGGATACCGCGATTGTATTTTTCATGTTTGCATAATTGTTAAACTTCCAACCTATTTTAGCCAGTAAGAAAATGTATATATAATATTCTAGAAACCACCAGGCAAGAGAATCAATGAAAAAAATATATGGGTAGACGAAGGTTTGGCAAAGTTATTTAATATTAATCTCGAAAATGTAAACAAAATGCATGACATACAGCTTTTTAAATTTCTTAAAATTTCTGAATTCATTGTGTAAACAAATTTTATATACTTTTTACCTATAAATCGATTAGTTCATAAGTTCAAAGAAGCAACCATTAAATACGCTCCGAAGCGAAAGACTCACCGTAATGGCAAAGTGGTTATTAAATAAAAGAAATTCAAAAGTGACAAATAAAGTCAATTATATAAAATAAAATCAATAAGTTTAATAAACAGAAGGAAAAATAAATCATTTATTGTAAGCTACTTAATACAGTAGAATAGTTTTTGAAACGTTTTTTATTTTTATTTTTCCATAAAGTATGTACGTCTATTATTTTCTTATAAGACATAGTGTACTATAATGATATATGTGATTCTTAACACTTCAATCACTTTTACATATAAAACAATATTAATTATTAGCTGTTATAGTTATCTCTAGAGTAACGGCAATCTTTCAGATGAGCAAGTAAAAAACCAACATTCAACGAGGTATTTTCAAACGGTCATTAATATAACATTGGCGGAGATATCACAGGAACATTAACACTAATTTTTTATATACAAACTAAATAAGAACGTAATTTTCTGGAATTTAGAAATTGGGGTGAACAGTAACGTCACACTCCTCGTCAGGAAGTCGCTGGCAGGTCGGTGTAGGTGGCACGTCGCACACACATTTTACACACACGGAACTGTAGTCGGTGGCTTGGTTCAGCTCATCCCCAATGTGCATATACATGTTGCCGAATTTACACATCATGTCTTCTGCAAGTGTCGACAGATTGAAAATTAGTTTACAATTTACGAAAGAATCCATAGTGATTTTCATTGGTTTTCAACTTACCAGATACTTTCACATCTGTCTTTGGAGAATCTTGTGAAGGTATTACGGTATCGTTGGAATTTTCTGAAACGTATACATCAGAAATATTAATGATTTATCATTAGATTCATTGCGAGCGCTGATTTCAATTAATAAACTTACGGCATCTGTAAGCAATACTGCAACTGGTCCTGGGCGTCTGCTGGCTGTAATACACTGGAACGCAATTTTCGCGGATTTCTTGATTGCGCCTCAGTTCCGTTCCACACGTAATGGTTCTGCAGAAGGGTGCGACATTTTCTCCTATAATAAAACATTACAAAATTTTTTATAAAATGCACGTTAAACAGCATCGAAATTTTGAACTTTTTAAAAGAACTACACTAAAGCGTACCATTGTATCCTTCCATGCAGTGGCACACCAAAGACGGATTATCTTTGACGCTGAATTCCTGTCCGTCCATGTAAGTTTGTCCATCAACCACGCACTTTGCAATTTCTTTTCCGCTGTCAGCTGTAAAATCAAATGATTTCTTATTATTATTATTATGCGAAAACATAATAATATTGACTCTTGATATATTTTATTACTCACGGCAAACTTCTTCTCCGCCACAGCAAGAATTGGGTTCACGTTTGAAGTAGCATCCTTCCTTTGTCCTCATGTTGAAGCAGTCCACTGCTGCGCAGGAGAATTTTGCACTGAAATCATAAATTTATTCATAAACATGGAGTCCTATAGTGACTTATATATTTCAATTGCATTATTAATTCCGTACACGGAAAGAAATACCTTATGAAAAATTACTAGAATCTCAGGTAAAGATGGGACATACTCACACTCTTGAGCAATTTAGTATACTTCTACTAACTATTAGCATAGTTCTATTAAAAATTAATAGAAAAAGTTTTAAAATTTATTATAGTTACGATTAATCTTTAGTAGATAATATGGTAAAAATTTTAAATCTAAATTTTAACAGAATAGAAAATAATTTTTACCATATTATCTACTAAAAATTAATAGAATTAGTTTAATTTTTAGTCTAAGTTATACTGAAAATTTAATAGACAGCATAGTAATTTTGTTGGCGCGAGGGCTGTCGATAAAACAGGGTGTACCATATGTAGACAAGTCGAAACTTTACTTATAAGTGCGGCAGTGGCCGAGTGGATAAGAGCGCAGCTTCGTAATCGGAGGGTCGAGGGTTCGAATCTCCTTCTCCGGAGTTTTTTTTCTCATGAATTTCAACTTCTCATCAAAATTACTATAATATATTATAAAACTTGATAGAATGCAAGTAGGCCCATTTTTAATTAACACTCTAGTAATTTTTAGTGGATATTTCACTAATTTTTCATAAGGAATTTTTTTCCGTGTACAGTGTTTTTTAATCATAGATGAAATAATTTAAGGCCATGTGAAACCGTGAATTTCAATATTTTTTAAATCAACATTTAAACGTTTATTTGGAAAAAGACGAACGTCAAGCGCTCCGTACACGTAAACACTATATTCAGATTTTTTTTGGGTGATTCTATTGGTATTTTCATGAGATATCCATGTTTGAAAAGTAGCTTAATTGCAGATTCCTACTTACCGATAATACGGTTTTTATTTAATTAAATAAATTCTTATCATTTTTTGGAAAAACACGAACGTCAGGCGCTCCGTATATGTTAATACTATACTCAGATTTTTTTTTGGACGAATCTATTGGTATTTTCATGAGATATCCATGTTTGGAAATTATGTCGGTATTTTACATCACCTTAAGCAAACCATCAAATCGATAGCAATACAAAAAAATGCATGAACTATACTTTAATCGGTAAGCAGTGTATATTTTTTAGTCAGCAACATACTTCATTTTCAACAAGTGTATAATCAAATGAACGCAATTTTCGTTATTTGTTTTATTAATCGACTCCATACCATTATAGTTACAAAGTGGTTCATCTATAATTTCTAACACAATGAACATAAACAACTTAAGCATTACCCAAAAAAGTAACCTTAAAGATTTAACTCACCCGCCAACCCAAGACTTGGAGCACGTACAACCAATGTCGCAGGGGCTCGAACGGTCCTCATCGTTCAGCTTTTCACCCTCGGCATACTCGCGTCCGTTAGCGTAGCACTTGTCAGCCGAACGTCCATTCAGGTGAGAACAATCGTATCTGATGGCACAGCAGTCGCCTTCCTTCTCGTACACCGGCTTGCACTTAAGGTCCTCGTAAAAGCGTACTGGGCCCTTACATTTGGTTTTGTCGCAGTCTGGAAAGTAGATTGATAGATGGCTGTGAGTTACGATGTGGATTTGTGCTATGTATGACTGTCGGACTGTTCGTGAATTCGAACTACTTAGTCTGAATATTCGACTCGATGAACTTAACGGGATTCCATAGTCCTACCATTACCGACCGAGCAATTCACACAGTTTCAAGCTGATTAAAAATAAAATACGTCGAATCACAAAAAATCAAGAGAACACTCTTCTGTATTTTTTAACGTTCTATCATCCAGTCAAAGTTTGGAGTCGAAATATCAAGTCATTTTTGCAAAAACTTTGAACGAAATTAAATTTCGCTTTGTTCAAAGTTTTTGCAAAAATGACTTGATATTTCGACTCCAAACTTTGACTGGATGATAGAACGTTAAAAAATACAGAAGAGTGTTCTCTTGATTTTTTGTGATTCGACGTATTTTATTTTTAATCAGCTTGAAACTGTGTGAATTGCTCGGTCGGTAATGGTACGAGTATGGCACCCCCTTAAGTCGAGCCGAACTGATTACTCAAAAATACTAAACTATTCAAACTGCAATTCAATAAATCGAAATGATCAAACTTATATCATACTATCGGCTATGTGAAATACTTGATACACGATTGGACTACGTAAATCTGGTTAACCCATTAAGTCCCGACAGGACGCACTTTTTCAAGTTTTTTTAGTCATCCTAAGTTCAACGGAAACTGTCTCAGAAAAATTTGAGAACAGTCAATATCGACGTAACATTTTATGATCTTTCCGAATCTGGTATTAGTTTTTGATAAAAATTTGATTTAGATAGATTATGTTTACTTTTTTTAGCAAAATTTGTGTTTCGTCACTCCGAGAAATTGCAACGCTTATGCTCGTAAATCTACTTTTTTCCCGACTAGTGCCACCTGCAGTGACTTGCTGCCCGAGCGAAGCGAGGACAGCTACACGCAGGCGAAGCTAGCCGCGAAAAATTAGGGAAACGTGCATGCACGTCGCAGTCTCTAGGAGGGAATACATGTGGCGTTTTACTCCCTGACGTCAGGGAGTAAACACAATACTTTACGCGTGGTATGCGAAAAATTTTTTTTTTAAACACGAATTTTTGCTAAAAATCAAACATAACCCATCTAAATCAAATTTTTATCAAAAACTAATAGCAGATTCGGAAAGATAATAAAATTTTAAAAAACTTGAAAAAGTGCGTCCTCTCAGGATATTTTTACGGACGGTGATCAAAATAATTCGATCTTATCCGCATAGTTCGATTCGATTCAAATGGTTCGAAAAAAGTCGAGTAGTTTGACTTGGTTCGAATTGTCCGGCGTAAATCGAGTAAATTGTTAAAGTTCGAGTAATTTCATTTGATTCGAATAGTTTGAATTTTTATAAGTGGTTCGTATTATATTAAATAATTTGAGTATTAAAACGAATTGAAATTCGACTCTCGGAAACTACTCTAATAGTGTGCCTAACACACTAAACATCAACATAGGAAAGCAATTAATAAAAAGAGTAGAAAGCCATAAATACTTAGGGCTACATTTTGATTACGATATGAAATGGGATAAGCACATTAAGATACATTATCAAAAGACTAAATACCTAATTTTTTTTTTTGCTAAGATAAAAAATATGATGGACACAAAAACATTAATGATAATGTATTATGCCTTCTTTCATAGTTTAATTAATTATGGGGTAATTGCTTGCGGTGGTACATACGACAACATGAAACTAATACAATCAACACAAGACAAAATACTGAAAATCATAAATAAAAATAAATTTTCCCAAATTAATCCACCTCTAGAAATAAGAAAATTATTCCAGTTAGAATGAATATCTTTCCACTATACAACACTAAGAAATAATTATATAAACAGTACGAGCAAGACCAGAAAAAAATCAATTCAACTACCAAAAAGTGACAAAAGAATTAGTGATAAAAATAGCTATGATGAAGCTATAAGGGTCTTTAATAGGCTCACTAAAGACCTCAAAGTTATGTCATTTAGTAGACAATATATAAAGAAAAGATTAAAATGTTCATTACAAAAACGGCGATATCTAATTCAATATAATAATTTAATTTTAACAACATTTATTTATCTGTTATATGGTATAATAAATCTCCATGCGATGTTGACTAAACTTCACGCGCCTGCCATTACCTAGTATGTATAAGAATATATTATTTAGTTTGTAAGTTTTTCTTTTCTATGCACCAGACCTACACACAGGCAATACTATTTGCCTCGATAGGATTTACTTACTTATGTAAATTTACTTTATATGAATATATAATAATGTAATTGTAAATATTATCTGGAAATAAATAAATAAATAAATTCAAACTGAGTATTCGTCTCGAGTACAGAAATAGAGAAGTATAGAAATATTTTTAAGAGTGTAAAATACGAAAAAAAAGAAAAATTTATTTATTTTTAAAGATTTTTTTTATGAATACATTTATGAATAAAAATGGTTACTTATTAACCAAATAAAAGAATAAGTATTGTTAATTCTCTCTCGTTGAGAGTAAACGAAAGATATATGAGTATTCACTCACATAATTTCTAGTTTTTATAAACATGTGTATGCAAGTGAGTGGTAATTACTGATGGAGTCACTCTAATTGGAATAAATTATTAGTTTCCTTTTTTTATCATTTTTTACGAATATTTCCTCGTATCCATTATTCTTCATGTATAAGGATTAACTATACTACAAAATGAGTCATTACAACTGGCTTCTCGATGCGTGAAATCATTTTACTACTAGTTTAGAAATCAACTTTTGTGCAACAAGATATTCTTACTGATTAGAATAATCAAGGGCTATTTTATGAATATAATTTCCTAATTAATATATGTAAAATACTCAAGAACTTGTTTGACGAATACTGTTCGAAATATGTAGCTGTTAATTCTCAAAGCGGATCAAAGATTTTAAATAATTCGCACTTGATTTTTTCAATAGAAATTTTCAAAAAACAACAGCGATGTGAGACTATTTTAACAATAACATTTTTTAGTAATTTATTTTATTTTTAATCTAATTGGATAATGTCCTTAATGAATTTACCATTACATAATAACTCAAATACATTACGACATTTAGAATTAAAGATAATGAAGATGAACAACTTGTATTTTTGCACGAAGCTTCTGATTAAAAGAACATTTTTTAAATTGTATTTTTAATAGCAAATGACAACATCGATAACTAATCTAAAGTCATTTCAAGCACACTTTCATAGACAGTTCTGTGAAAATACGTCAAATAACTAAGTAGAGACACTCAAATGTCTTTATAAACATTCACACACTTAAGGACGTTCTCCGGCGACACAGCAATTTTAGTTTTTATATTTTTATATAATGTTTTATTAATTTGATAATCCAAGAGTAAGTACATGTAACAAATATATACTTGAAAGAACATAAGACAATTTTTTTTAGACAAATTCAGGCAATAGTCACTATGGTATTGTTACAATTAAAGACAAAAACTTCAATAAGTTCTTTAAATTTTTTTATTTTTTATCCGATCTTAACGAAATAGAGCTCATTTTCTTCGTTAAGAAATTTCAGGGAGAGTATCGATGGGAAAATTTATTGTACGAATTACCAGTAAGGCGCAATATCAATTTATTTAAGAAAAGCAAGTCAAGTTTTCATCAAAACTTTCTTAAACAAATTGATATTGCGCCGTACTGGTAACTCGTATCATAAATTTTCCCATCGATACTCCCCCTGAAATTTCTTAACGAACAAAATAAGCTTTATTTCGTTAAGATCGGATAAAAAATAAAAAAATTTAAAGAACTTATTGAAGTTTTTGTCTTTAATTGTAACAATACCATAGTGACTATTGCCTGAATTTGTCTAAAAAAAATTGTCTTATGTTCTTTCAAGTATATATTTGTTACATGTACTTACTCTTGGATTATCAAATTCATAAAACATTATTTAAAAATATAAAAACTAAGATTGCTGTTTCGACTCGGAGAACGTCCTTAATTGACAACATTTGAATTGATTTTTACAAACCCAAATGGAAAATTTTTTTCTTTAAAACTCAAAACTATATCAAGTTTCTACATAAAACCCGTTAATATGATTTCGTAATTTACACTTTCGCGACGCGGCCTCGGCATATAACTCACAACACGACACACATCCGTCGCTCGACCTTTCGCAAGGACCACCGCGTACTTATGTCACGTCGAGCAAACAGATCAATTTCACCGCACACAATGCGCACACTACACAAATATAGATGGTAATCACCTTCCGCCAAAACGGCAACGACAGCAACGATGAGACAGAGCCCGAAGGCGCGGAGACAGGGGGTTCCACTCATGATCGACGCGAGAGGCACTTTGAGCTCACTCACCGGCGCGCCGGTCTCTTATACGGGGACCTCGAGATTTTCCGCTGCTGATGTGTGGAAGGAGGGAGTAGTAGCGCATACGTCATGTGTGTTATACGTGCGCCCGCGAGCGGTGTTGTTTCTTGATGGTTACCCGCCTCGGAGATGTGGAAGAAACAACGATGAGTATCTATGTGAGTTTGGATGCGGTAATGCTGTGATTTGGGTAATTGAGTCGGGGAGTATTTTTGGATTGAAAGCAGTGTTTATTGTTGCTAATTATTCATTGTGTGTGTTTTTTAGAACGTTTGAATTAATATTTATTTAATTCTATGGTTTATTTTACGAACTGTGTTTTATGCTATAGTGTTTAAAAATAAATCAAATGTTTGTAGGAAATATTTTATATTTTTATTGATAGCTTTTTTTTTAATGAATGTTCCTTTTACTTCTCTGGATAGAAAATTAAATTTGGAACAAGAAAACAATTTTTTCAGACAAAAACGCTGAAAACGTTTTTAAAATGTTTGATGCAACTTTAACTATTCAAAAAGAAAATAATCTTTTTTCTTTGACTGTGTGCATGTGTGCCTGAATATGTAAATTGTAAAAATCTCGAAGTCCAACTAATCGACTCTTGATACCAGTTAATCTGTTTATCTTCAATGAGATTTTTAATTACAAGGCAGTTATTTAAATGAACAACGTTTTGTTTTATGCCCATAATTGACATTTTTAAATTTATTTCTCTGTAGTTACCTAAAAGTTTCTGAACAAATTTTTAAATCTTAATATTTATTTTACTTGCATCTTAAATTATTTATTTATTTATTTAATATTATTTATTTATTTAAATCTCTGTACTTTTATCTAATCTACGCTATTGTTCTCAAATTTGGTCATCATTCACCAAGAATTCAACGCATTTGCTATTTGTACGGCAGATTTATGTACATAAGGTATATACATATATAAATATATACATATATATTTCTGTCATACAAATAGCATCAGCCATGTTGTGCTGCACCCCCACCCTTTCACTTAAGGGGATGTGAGTACCGACGTTATTTTTTAAACGAGCATAACTCACGCAAATATCAATAGAATTATCCAGAAAAAAATCTGCATATAGTGTTTGCGTGTACGGAGCGCTTGACAGACGTCTTTTTCCAAAAAAATGATGAGAATTTATTTAATTAAATAAAACCCGTACTGTCGGTAAGTAGGAATCTACAATTGACCTACTTTTCAAACGAGCATAACTCACGCAAATATCAATAGAATTATCCAGAAAAAAATCTGCATATAGTGTTTGCGTGTACGGAGCGCTTGACAGCCGTCTTTTTCCAAATAAATGTTTGAATGTTGATTTTAAAAAATATTGAAATTAGGGTTGCACATCCCCTTAAACAGCCAACTTTACGCTTGTATTGACTTCTTATAATGAACACGCATACTGTCATAAAAATTTACTATACAAGGCGGAGATTTTAGAATGTATTTCTATTAACGAGCGACAGTATTCCGCGTAACATAAGTTAACTATGTAACATTACTTTGTATTCCTGAAGAGGGGCATATCAATAAATGCACGAAACGTCGATAATTAATTAAATGGTGGTTGTTATTTCCATCCTGTAACAAATTTATCCACTTTCTTGGTAGAATCAAGGCCATTATTAGCTGCAAACATTTCCAAGCATCAGCTATAATTTAATCAACAAACTGGAATCTATTGTAGATAAATTTTTACGATATTTGACATTTAAAACTAATATTCCAATGAGTAGACTTGACCATGATTTTGCTAGTATTGCTATTTCTTTTAACATTCCGATGATCTAATCTTTATACCATTATCACATATATTTATTATCTTTTAAAATATTGCACAACTTTACTAACTGTGATATAATTAGTAACATGATCCATGTAAGTCAATGTAATTACCTTCGATGTAATAGAATTTTGAAAGAAAATGTTAGTTAATCAAACTTTGGGTTTTTCTCAACAATAAATAGAATCAAATGTTCTTGGAATTAACTTTCACAAAGAATTTCTGCTATCACCAACATATCTATATTCAAGAGTTCTATGCTAAATATTAATTCATTATACCTATGTATTTGTTTCATTTGTAAAATGCACTCTATGCGTAAATTGTACGTGTTTCTTGAATATTGTTTTATGCCCGTATAAAAATAATAAATAAATAAAAACACTTAAATTAAATAATCAATTAAATGCTGTATAATCTGGCCTGCTCTTGCCCACTCCAGATAATTGTTGTTTGATTTTAGTATCTAAAACATAATTTTTGGATTCTATGAAATCAAAATAAGAAGTTTGGAAATTTATAATAAAAAATGGGATTTAGATAGACTTATGAAACATACATGTCATTAACTTTATACAATTTAGATTTTCAAAAAATTGAAAAATTCAAACGCGCCACACACACACACACATGTATCTATGATTGCGTATTAAAATGTAACAGCATTTGCGATATACGCAATTATCTTTAAAATCATTTAAATAATAAACCCTAAAAGTCTATTAAATGATAATTATATTTTTAAATTTAACGATAATTTTTTATTTTTCCTTCGGACAGTCGCCATGAAATTACTTAAGGAGCAAAATGAGACCTTGAAAACTAAAATCGATTGAGAAACAAAAAACATTCCGGTGATTTATCAATAATTGTTTGTAGTGACAATATCTAGTTTCTAGAATATCGCCATTTTGTGAAAAAAGTTATCTTAGCCATGTTAAATATACTTTATTTAAATACATTGACTATCTCTATCATTTTAAATAAATCACATTACAACTAAGTTTTTTTCAAATTTTAGGTAATCTCTTCATTTAGCATTGCTTTAACATAGACGCAAAAAACTACAGAGCCCACCATCTATAGACTCCGTCATCGGCAACACCGAACATCTGCATTCCGACATCTAGACGCAAAAATCTATGGAGTGCAGCATACCTAGAATCCATTATCGGCCACTCCATACACCTAGACCACACATTTGATGATTTCCAACACCTATATGTGCGACTACAGCAAACAACTGGGCTCCAAAAATAGGAAAAAAATATTTTGAGGGCACACACATCCGACAAGGTTTTTCTGTTTCTTTAGGTGAACTCCAACATGAAAATACTCTTGAACACAGTTAATCGTTTACCAAACTTTTTTGCCGACCAAATCGATGTCAAAATTTTAATGCGATTTTTCGCTTTTTAAAGAATATATCGTATTTTTGATATAGTTGAAATTCCTTTCATTTCGATGCTTTCTTAGGCCCCTATACTCAAATTGTTACTAAAAAAGACAGTTTTACAATAAAATAATGAATTTTAGGAAAAAGCTTGCTAATTTTAATGCCGTTGAAGCATAAAAAATGTAAATTTGATAAAAAATTAAAAATTACGATACTTAATTTCTTTTTTTGCTTTTATAATCAGAAATGGGTTTTTATGTGCATTATTTTATCTGTTAAGAGCTTTATATGTGTATGTCATTGTAGTCTTTTTAATGTAAAGCACTTGAATACTCAGCAAAAGTGACATTTTTTCATTGGAGACAAGTAATAAAGTAAAGAATGAAGCATCGCACGAACTGGCACCGGGCTTACCCCGGGTTTGATACAGGGGTGACCGTGGCCAATTAAGGTCCATGGATGAACCCAGGGTTTTCTAACGTATTTTGACCCCCTGAATACGAATATCTTGGGTACTTTTGCGAAAAACCTAACCATTAATTTTTATTAACAATTTTTAAAAACAAAATCAAATTTGAAGTTCGAAAAATCGTGATTTTTTGACTTTTTGGTCCTTTCTAACTCAATAACGATATAGTCTTTTTCAATGTTATAAGGTCTTCAATATTCTTTAGGCCATGTACCTTAAAATGAAAAAACATTAAGCAATATTTCCTTAATATTATTGCTAAATCTTTTTTTCACCTTAAAGTACATAGACTAAAGAATATTTTAGGCCTTATACAATTGAAAAAGAATTTTTTGCAAGACTGTGCATGAAAATAAAATTTTTTTTGCCTAGCGGGGAGAAAGTATCACTTTTTCTCCCGGCACCCGTTCGTGAAGGTTGTATTTTCGGCCTCGCCAGGCAAGAAAATCATATACGCAACACTAGGATAAAGAGGGCCACCTCAGAGCACCTGTCTGCCACTCTCGCCTTCGGCTTGAGTGGCAATTTACACGTGCTCTGGACTGGTCAACTCCTTACCTCCCTAGTTGCATAGTATACTATTTATTCTTTACTTTAAATAAACTTGAAAACAATTATATTTCAGCTGTGACGTTGAATGTTGTGCTCCGAAGGATCGCACACCATAAGAGTCGGGTTCGCTAATCCTCTTGATGCGCGATCGGCCCTCGGAGCGCATGATTCAACGCCACAGCTAAAACATGAATTTTTTTCAAGTTTATATAAAGTAGTATTACAAGCCCTTAAAACGGGTATAAAATTTTATTTTCATGCACAGTATTGCATAAAAGTCTTTTTCAATTCTATAAGGCCTAAAATATTCCATAGGCTATGTACGTAAGATGAAAAAAAGATTTAGCAATAATATTAAGGTATTGTTGCTTAATGTTTTTCCATTTTAAAGCACATGGCCAAAACAATACGGTAGGCCTTATAACATTCAAAAAGACTATATCGTTATTGAGTTAGAAGGGACCAAAAAGTCGAAAGATCACGATTTTTCAAACTTAAAATATAATTTTGTTTTTAAAAATTGTTAATAAAAATTTATTGTTATGTTTTTCGCAAAAGAACTCAAGATATTCGTGTTCAGGGGCTCAAAATACGTTAGAAAATCCTGGGTTCATCCATGGACCTCAATTGGCCACGGCCACCCCTGTATCAAACCCGGGGTAATCCCGGTGCCAATTCGTGCGATGCTTCATTCTTTACTTGTCTCCAATGAAAAAATATCACTTGCTGAGTATTCGAGTCTTTACATTAAAAAGACTACAATAACATGCACATACAAAGCTGTTAACAGATAAAATAATGCACATACAAACCCATTTCTGATTATAAAAGCAAAAAGAAATTTAAGTAATGTGATTTTTAATTTTTTGTCAAATTTACGTTTTTTATGCTTCAACACCATTAAAATTAGCAAGCTTTTTCCCAAAACTTCATTATTTTATTGTAAAACTATCTTTTTTAGTAACAATTTGAGTACAGGGGCCTAAGAAAGTGTCGAAATGAAGTAGTCTAGGAGCTGGGTACCATCCCGTATGCAATAATATGTCTCCGCACTGAGAAAACTGTCGTAGGAAAATTTACTGAAAAGCTAATAAAAATTACTATTTTTTATAGCAACGATGGGATATCATGGAAATTTAGGTACTTTTGCTAACTAATATAGTAATTTTTGTAGCCAAACTTAAACTTAAAAAAAATTGATTTTCATGATTTTATATCTATAGGATACCTAATATTTATACAATATTTAATATATTATTAATTAAATTTAGCTATACAAGAAATAAATAAGGAAATAAAAATTTTTTGTACGGTGGTTGTGTATTCGAACCCTGGACCCTCCGCACGCTAGGCAGACGCGCTAACCTCTTACCCACGTGAGCTTCTTGAGTACAAAATTTTGGAACTGATACATTGGCTACCTTCGCTTACGAGAGAACTTTGATGATTATTTGATAGCAATAAATAACTATGATAATATAAAGAAATAACTCATAGCTCACCTGCACAACGTAAAAATAAAACAACTGAATCGATATTGTCGATGTTTTTGATAACTTAAAAGGAAGATAATCTCAAATTGCGGGAGAAACATAACCTCAATCAGACACGTGCTCCCGGCGTGCACGCAATAAGTACTACATGTAGAGGGCACTTTTTGCTATGTGTAGTAGTAAAAATTATTAAGATACCTTGTAAATATTCCTGAACTATAGCAAAATTTTTTATAATTTGCTTATATCCCCGCGTTGCTATCAAATATAGTAATTTTTGTTAGTTTTTCAGTAAATTTTCCTACGACAGTTTTCTCAGTGCGGATAAAAACAGTTGTTTCTTATAGATTTTGACCCATAGAATCCGAATATCAAGGTCAAAATTCGAAAAAGGGGTAGAAATTGTTTAAAATGCAATTGTTTAAACAAATAATAATAAATATTTTTTGCCCCGGAGTATTTTTTTCCTGAAAATTTAGCTCATTTTAAAGAACACGTCTATTTGCAAAATCTCTATAAACTCAAAATTTGAAAAGTTATGAATTTTTGAAATTTGATTTTTACATTTTTTTTGCAACTTTGATTAACAATAACTTTGAAAAAAATGAACTTTTTTTTAAAATGAAAGTTTCCTTTTATTCTTTGAGATGAAAACTACCATATTCATTTGCATTATTTTAAGTTTTCCGTTATTAACTATTTATTTCATTATTTAACAAATGCTACTTTTTCGATATTTCCTAGCGCTATTTCAGTATACGGTTGGAGTAATGCGCGCATTCACGGCTTTTCAAAATCATTATATTTGAAAGTTAAACCAATACTTGACAATTGGTGCAATGGCAAATCAATTTTAATGTTTACTAAATAAACAACTTATTGTTTAAACAAAAAAAATGATCAACATATGACTTTTTATTAATACATAATAATATATTACAGTTCGTTTATTCAAAAATATAAAATTAAAGTAATGTCACGAAATAATTAAAACGTTAATAAAACATTAATAATTAAATTAAAAACAAATATTTAATTTAAAATAAAAGATATAAATACATGTATAAAAATGAATAACTAAGTAAAATATAATATTATTATTGGTCCTCCAAAAAGTTTTAATTTTATTACCACCTATAGATGATTTTGTGCCGAACACTGCCAATGTAAAGCATGCATCAAAAACTCATGTTGTTGTGTTCGAGTAGCAATTCCATGTTGTTCCTTCTGTTTTTGTCAGAAAAGTGAAACTTGTAAAAATAAATTTGAATAATATTATATTTTACTTAAAGAAATAATTCAGTCAATTCCAACAAGATCCGTTGGAAGCAAGTGTAAAAATTCAAAACTACAAAGGTGTTGCGTAGTCCAATGCGACGTTTCGTCGACGGGTTTGTTGACCTCTTCAGGCTTTATTACAGAAATACAACAATATCACATTACGGATAATCGAAGCACAAAAAAATTACATTATTGAAATCGCGCAATTTTTAACAGAGATACAAAATTACAATTTACCTTTATTATCGCGTAGCGATTAGTCAAGTGATAGCGAAGGTACGTTGACAGCAGATATTAATGCTGTACTATAATCGAAAGAGAAAAGTAAACAAAAACACATTAGGTGTGAGAGTGTATACATAATACACTATTTTTACGCAGTATATTGAAAGTAAATTTGTATTCTCTACTAAGGTTTTGCGTGTCTTCATATTTGTTAATAGCATTAGGCGTACTAATTATAAACAGCATTTCTGAAACTAATCTTTTTTGATAATTTTGTTCAACGTCTTTAATTTTTGCCAATTCAAAATCAAATTCATGATTGTGTTTTGATGTATATTGACAACCAATTCTTCATTTTTGTTTCTGCTGTGTTCAGAAATTCGTTTCTTTAACGCACGTTTGGTTTCACCTATATAATGCGCATCACAGTCTTTACATGAGAACTCATACACCACATTAGTTTGTTCAAATTTGTTCGTTTTATCTTTACCAAGAACTACCATTTTATCGAATTTGTTGACTATATAAGGAATAGTTTGGATATTATGTTTTTTCAAAAATTTTGAACAATTATTGTAAAAATTTGGGTAAAATGGTACTGACACTTTGATGTTATTGTTATTGGTATTTATTGAGTTGTTAGAAATATTCTTGGGCATATTGATTTTAGGAAGTCTAGATTTTATATGTTTTTTAATGAAATCCAGTGGGTATGAGTTCTCTTGTAAAATTCTCTTAACACGTGTAATATTTTGGTTATGAAAACGTTTATCCGATAACAGAATAGCTCTATCAATTAGATTATAAACTATATTCTTTTTTAGCGCTAAAGGGTGGTTGCTATGATAATTTAACATTCTGTTGGAAGACATTGATTTGCAATACCAATCAGTGATAATATTACCGTCTTCTTTAACCAGAGAAACATCCAAAAAGTTAATGCTGTTATTATCTTCTATTTCATATGTAAAATTCAGATTGATGTCAAATTCATTAAAAACTTTGTTCAATATATGTATGTCATCTTTTTTAATATGTAAGGTATTTATTTTATTATGGTAGAGGTAGAATAGAATTGAATATAAAAGTTGGTATATAAAGTTTAGAATATTTATTGTTTCTCGATGACGAGGGATTCTGTTGCAATAATCGTAGGATTTAACTATTCAAAACTTAAATCTAACACGCCGTTACAAATTTATCAAATATTTATCGCGACAAAATTCCGCACGTCCAAATTTCATACACACCACACTCACGCATGCCCTATCTGCGCGATGACAACGCCCAACAACATTACCACAATAAATCGCCTCACTCGATGCCTTGTTTCCAGCTATGACCATCAGTCCACGTCGTTAGATGTGGTGGGTGTCCGTCGAGGATTGGAATTAACGCTGAACGGAGCCGTGCAACTCGGTTCGTGAACACTGGCGGGCATACCCTCGAGTTGATGGCCAAAGTGCTCCAGCGACGCTGCGCTTTGCTTTCCTGGTCTGTTCAAAAACTACATCCGGAAGATGAGAATGACGTTGCGATATTTTCAATAAAAGACTATAACAGAATATCTTACCCCTTTCGGGTGGCGAGCAGAGCGTCAGCGACGAGTATCTTAAATTCTCTTGCGCAGGAGTCAACTTACTCCTAGGCCTCCTCGCTTCTATCTGACGCTTACATGGGCTCCTGCGTACGTATCAACTCTCACGAATATTCGCACGCCTCAATTGATCAACAGTATTATAGGCTCCCCCCTTGACTCGATATAAACTTATATGTATATCTACATGTGTATACCGTGGTGGTCGTTACAAATACAACCAATAGAATCATCCACGTACACGGAGAAAAATGTTCTATTAAAAATTACTATGTTTTATTGTAACCGGGGGACAGACTTGAATTCTTAAAAAAATTACTATGTTTTATAGCAAAAATTGCTATAAATGTAGTAAAAATTACTAGAAATAGTAATTTTTGCTAGAAAACATAGTAATTTTTTTAAGAATTCATGTCTGTCCCCCGGTTACAATAAAACATAGTAATTTTTAATAGAACATTTTTTAGAAAATAAAAGATAGGTGTACAGTTAAAATCATTTTTTAGTCTATTCCAACAAAAAACTTCTAGGTCTTCCATAACCAAGTCGGCAAAAAATGGAGAAATGGGAGATCCCATTGGAGTTCCCAATATTTGATGGTAGTATCTATCATTAAAGGTAAAAAATACATTTTCAAATAGAAATTTAGTACAGGTAATAATGTCACCAAAAGGTATTTTATAATTATTTAGTAGGGGAGGGCGGGGCACGTGTGACATCCTAACTTTGATTAAAAATAACAACTAAACCGTGTATTATTTCAAAATGTACAAAAACGGAATAATTAGATCAGAAAAAAATAAAATAAAATAAACTATTAACTTTTTTTTCATTTTCTTTTAATTATTGATAAAATACAGAAAAGAAATTCTGAAAAAAATGCTCTACGTGCCCCACCGGCGGGTGGATTGTGGCACCCGACGGGGCACGCATGGCACGGTCAAATTTAATATTTTACTATAGGTATTTTTCAATTCTTTTTTCCAGTAATTAATACTTTAATAATTATGCCATAATAAAATTTTCAAAAATCAAATAATTAATCAGTCTATTGAAAATTTAAAATTTTATTTTTATTAAGGAACATAACAATTTTTATTTTAAAATAAATTATTACATTTTAATAAATGATTTTATATTATAAATTCCTTCTTATAAAATATGATCTGAACATAATACTTTTGTTTGATTAACAAATTATCATTATTATTACAATAAGTTTAAATTTAAAGATTTCGCATCATTTTCATCTATATAGCATATTTGAACTACCTGACCATTGAAAAAGGCAGTTTGAGTATCTACAATTGATTCTTCAGGTATTACTTCTCTAAAGTAATTTTCATTATTTACGGAAGCTGAATTATTATTACCAATGGATAAATCAAGCTGATTTGTGTTTAAGTCTTCAAGTGGCTTTTTTCTACTCTAAATATAACTTAATACGCAGTCGAAATAATCGTTATTTACTTATTAATGTAATAATTGAAACTAAAAACTAGTTAAAACTAAATTATTGCACTGCGTAGTTGTTAACCCATCTTGCTCCGTTTTTGGTTTGTAGGGTTACATCACTTCGCTCGGCGGCCGCCGCGGCGCACTGATACGCCCGAGTGTGCCACGCGTGCCCCGCCAGGGTGTCACGTCATGCCCTATTTTAATACCATTTTCATTTTTTAATTATATTATTTATAAAGATTTTCTGAAAATAACAAAAACAGGGCTTGAAAGATAAAAGTTGAAACTATCAAATAGGTTTGGTCTCATTTAGAAAAAAATCATTTTCTCGTTGCTCCAAGCGACTTAAAAATGAAGTCAACCTTGTTTCTAAGCACCAATTTTCAATCTTACTAAATTAAATGTTAAACATTATCTATAATCTCAAAAGTATAGAGGAAAATTCTAAAAGCATATCTAATTTAGGTTTACGTAAAAATTACATTTTTTGCATTCATTAATATTAAAAATATGAGGGTGCCAAACTTAACTACCTGACACGTTATGCCCCGCCCTCCCCTATGTGTGAAGCACGCTTTTCTAAACTTTGAATAACAAGGTTTAAGGAAACATTAGTAAAGAGAGAGACCACGTCTAAAAAGAGACGAAAATGTGACTGTCCGGAATTTTTACATTTTTTAATTTTTTAATTAAATCAAAGCTATTGTCTATGTGTGATTTAGGAGGAGGGAAGCAAGTCTTAATGTTCTCATAGATAATAGTTGCTAAGAAATAGGTTGGGCTATTAACAGTTGAAATTATGGGTCTGAATGATAGTGTTGGTTTATGGATTTTTGGAAGGCCATAGCATTTTGCAAGTTGTGTATTAGTTTGTGTTAGTTGTATGTTGTGGCATTTGTGCTTAAGAAGATTGTTATCATTCAGGTTTTTCAGAATATTATAAACGTTATTTTGTAATTTATTCAATGGATTCCTTTTGATCTCTCTATATACTCTCTTATCGCTTAGTACTGCGCTCATTTTTTCGGCATACACTGCTTTCTCCAAACAAACAGTCACATTACCTTTGTCGGATTGAGTAAAAAATATTTCTTTGTTATGTTTTATGAATTTTTGTGTTGTTCTAATTTTTTAAAATAAAGACTGATCGTTTGGATTCGAATGTTGTTTGCAGTTATTCTGATATTTAATAGCTTTTATCATATCTTGTCCAATTTTGTTTTTGTCTTCAAACTTCATTTTTGACGTTATAAGGGTAAATTCTAAATTTTTAATGACAGTGAAGATATTCGTTTTAGATAAAGGGCACTGATTATAAGCAAAGTTACGGCCGAGCGATGTAATTTCAGCTACGTCGGTCAGAATGTGTACGTTGGACAAATTTTTGAAACATTTATCAATATTTACTTTTAAGCTGTTGTTTTGATCGTTATACCTATTTTTAATAAGATTGAATTTGGTATTAAAACGATTGTTCAGAATCTTGTCGAATGTTTTAATATTTTTGTTACTAAAATTGAAAAAATTTTGAAGAATATGGCGATCGATATTTAAGTTTTTAATATCAATAAATAAGTTGTGAACGAACTTGTTAAGTAAAATCTTATGTAGTATACTGTCTCTAATTTCCAACTTAAGTAACTTTTTGGAGAGTTTCTGTATGTTGTTTTGTAAGTTGTTATTACAAGACTTACTTCGGAATTTTAAATTTTCAAGTTTTCGTGCCGTGTTATATATATGATTAGGAGTCATATTAAGTCTTTTACACCTTCTGAGGAACTTTAACTGGTGTGTTACTTCTCTCTGTCGACGACGTAAATTTAGCCACCTTTTCAGCTTACACGTTATGCTCCATCCATATGTGACAGTTATACGTTGAAAAAAGGAAGATTGGCCTGTCTCTGATCCTAGGCTTGAGTTGTAATCCAGTATGTGGTTAATCGTATTCACGATTGTACTCTCCATTGCAGTAATTAAAGCAATAATTCAGTCAATTCCGACAAGATCCGTTTTACACACTATATTTTACTTAGTTATTAATTTTTATTCATGTATTTATATTTAAATTAAATATTGATTTTGTGTTAGTTTAAACAATAAGTTGTTTATTTATTAAACATTAAAATTGATTTTCCATCGCACTAATTATCAAGCGTTAGTTTAACTTCCAAATATAATGATTTTGAAAAGCCCTGAATGCACGCATTACTCCAACCGTATACTGAAATAGCGCTAGGAAATATCGAAAAAGTAGCATTTGTTAAATAACGAAATAAATAGTTAACAACGGAAAATTTGAAATAATGCAAATGAATATGGTAGTTTTCATCTCAAAGAATAAAAGGAAACTTTCATTTTAAAAAAAAGTTCATTTTTTTCAAAGTTATTGTTAATCGAAGTTGCAAAAAAAACGTAAAAATCAAATTTCAAAAATTCATAACCTTTCAAATTTTGAGTTTATAGAGATTTTGCAAATAGACGTGTTCTTTCAAATGAGAACATTGATTATGTACATACTGGACGAGTGTGAAGTTTATCACGCGACAATCACGCGAGTCAAGGACAAGATAAGGAGATTAGAAGCAGAGCACGGAAGGCGGTATACTTACTTTGCGCACGCTCTTACGAGAAGCGTGCGCGAAGTAAATTGATCTGCGCATGCGCGTACTTTGCGCACGCCGTGTGTGAAACAGCTACTTCGCGCATGCAAAACAGGCAAAAAAGGCGAGTTTCGCATACTCTGTTAAAAAATAGTTATTTTCGATACAAGTGTGCGAAGTGGGTCATTCTCGCACGGGTGTAGTTTGTCGCCCGAGCGAAGCGAGGGTGACAAAAACACCCGTGCAATGATGACCCTTTTCGGTCACGTGTATCGAACTCTATTTTTTTAACGGAGTGTGTGAAACTAGCCTTGTTGTTGGTTTTGCGTGCGCGAAGTAGCTGTTTCTCGCACGGCGTGCGCGAAAGTAAATTGATCTGCGCATGCGCGACTTCCGCACACGCCGTGTGTAAAATAGCTACTTCGCTCACGCAAAACAAGTACGAAAAGGCGAGTTTCGCACACTCCGTTGAAAAAAAAATATTTATTATTATTTGTTTAAACAATTGTATTTTAATTTTGTGACAGATTAGAGGATTGTTCGTATTGGTGATTGTTGAATAAATAAACTCCTTCTTCTTGACCCAACGAACCAAATCTTTATTTAACTTAACCCAACGTTTCGGACATGTATTATGTCCCTTTTCAAGGCTCTATCAATAAATTAATAGGTTTATAAAACCATCGTTAAAAAGTACGTAATAATGTCTCACAGAGACTCGTCTGCCGTCAAAATTTCCGAGAACTGACGGCAGACGAGTCTCTGTGAGACATTATTACGTACTTTTTAACGATGGTTTTATAAACCTATTAATTTATTGATAGAGCCTTGAAAAGGGACATAATACATGTCCGAAACGTTGGGTTAAGTTAAATAAAGATTTGGTTCGTTGGGTCAAGAAGAAGGAGTTTATTTATTCAATTGTATTTTAAACAATTTCTACCACTTTTTCTGAATTTTGACCTCAATATTCGGATTCTACGGGTCAAAATCTATAAGAAACAACTGTTTTTATCTGGGGACATATTATTGCATACGGGACGGTACCCAGCTCCTAGACTAAAAGGAATTTCAACGATATCAATAATACGATATATTATTTAAAAAAGCGAAAAATCGCATTAAAATTTTGACATCGATTTGGTCGGCAAAAAAGTTTGGCAAACGATAAACCGTGTTCACGAGTATTTTCATGTTGGGGGGCACCTTAGGAACCAGAGAAACCTTGTCTAGTAAGTGTGCCCTCAAAAAATTTTTTTCCTGTTTTTGTACCCCAGTTGTTTGCTGTAGTCCGCGGATTTGCACATATAGGTGCAAATCTATAGAGGCAAAAGCTACGATGCGTACCACCTAGATTCCGTCATTTGCTACCTTGAACACCTAGACCACGTATTCGATGATTTCCAACACCTAGTAGCAAAAACCTACGGTGCGTATACCTCGACTCTGTCATCTGCTACCTCGAACATCTAGAGGCAGGGTTGCCAGATGGCGATATTTTGTCTCAATTACTCCCAAGGAATGCGACGTCATTTACATGTGAGTGAAAAGGATAGAAGATCGCCGACTGGTCACCGTGCCTAGAGGTTAAAAACTACGGAGCGCACCACCTAGACTCCGTCATCGGCTACCCTGAAGACCTAGACCACGCATTCGGTGAGTTCCAATACCTAGAGGCAAAAACCTACGCTGCGCACTACCTAGACTCCATCATCGAGCACTCAGAACACTTATAGACCTAGATACATGTAATTTCTCTGTCACACATGCAATTCCCCTGGCATCTAATAACTTTAACACTTTAATATTTCCACGTAATGAACTGATCCTACGCGACCGCTGTAAACAGGTATTCTAGATACTACAAGAAACACATACAAACCAAAAAAACGCGATTTTTTTCATTTTTTTTTTTCGTACTCAAAGCTCAAATTTGCGCGTTAGATGAATTTTACCCATATCCGCACGGATCCATAAATATCCATCCATAAAAATTTATATGAACTTGTTATTTACTTATGAAATCACTTTTTGAATTATATTTAATTTGTTCTATAATTATATTTCATTATTCGTGCAAAATTTCACTGAAGAAGTATTTGATATGAGTCTAAATTAAACTGCATCAAATATTGACATAAGCCTTATTATTGCACAAAGTTGTGAAAACATGTTGACACAAAAAAAAATAATCGTATACCGTAATTAAGTTATGAAATTCACGATAAAAAACTTATAACTTTTATCTATAAATTTACAAACTGTAACACTCTTATGATAAAATAATCTTGCTCTTAAATTCAAGTGAATTTAAATTTTTTGAAATGTTAAATATTCTTAAGTAAATGCTCGAATTTTTTGTTGGGTATAATTTTTGTTATAATTATGTACATAATCTTTTATTTTTTATCGTATAAAACAAAATTTTATTTTTTTTAAATAATTAAGAATTACAATTTATAAAATGACCGCTTAATCAATCTAACACTGATTATTTTAAACCAGTTAGCCACTGCTTTATTCTTATATCCGTACTTGAATTGTTACTCTTTCTAGGATAGCTATTGGCAAGTCACAAATGGTGGCACTTCACAGGAGCATTTCCCGTTGCCGTCTTTTCCTTCGTTTAGTTCGTCTCCAATGTGTAATGTCAAATTACCGTATTTGCAGGTGTGTTCTAAAATTAAAGGAAAGTGTAATCCGTTAAATACGAAAAAACAACAAGTCATCAAAAAAGTATAAATAAGTAAATTATTTTTCAATGCAATAGGGATACAATCACATTTTACGCCCTATACCAATTTTGAAAAATGCAATTTTACGCCTTAAGTATCGAAAAATAATGTTCACATCACGGGCGTAATACTTTTACGCCCCAGGTAAATCAATTTTTATAAATTATTCAATTAATATTTATTACCACTTTCATGAGTTTTATCCTTTGAATGGATTATAGTAGCCTTGTCATTTTCCGCTAAAGATAAGCATAGTTTAATGTATATTTCGAATCTGTAATTTTACATTTTGTACGACCTTACAACATTTACTTACGACATTTGTATTGCACGGGATTTTCTTTGGTGGATTCCAACATCAATGCACAAGTACTGAGATGTACGGGGACCCAGCAAATTGATTTTCCTTTCGCCCCTGAAAATAGAATAATATGTATTATTTGATAATTAAAAACAATTTTTTCAGCGTAGTAACTGAAATTTGAATAAAGTATGTGAAAGAAAATATTAGTAATTAGTCGAAGTACTGTGATGGTGAAGATTACTTCGGAAACTTAATTATGACAATATTTTTAATCAATCATAAATTATTATATTCAGATAAAATCTTCAACTTTTTATCGATTGACATTATGAAGTAGTTGATAAAACAAATAATATGTTTAAGGTCATGTGAAACCATGAATTTCAATATCTTTTAAATCAACATTCAAGCGTTTATTCGGAAAACAAATTTTGTCAAGCGCTCCGTACACATAAACTCTATATCCAGGATTGTTTTTGAGTGATTCTATCTATTAGCATTTTCGTTAGATATGCTCGTTTGAAAAGTAGGTCGATTGCAGATTCCTACTTACCGACAGTACGATTTTTATTTAATTAAATAAATTCTCATATTTTTTCTGGAAAAACACGTTTGTCAAGCGCTTAGTATATGTTAACACTATACTCAGATTTTTTTTTTGATGATTCTATTGGTATTTTCATGAGATGTACTCGTTTGAAAATTATGTCGGTATTTAACATCACCTTAATAACATTTTACTTGTTATTTTCATTTATCTTTGTTCATAAAACATTGAAAATATTGTTTCTGTAATTTTTTTTAATAAAGAATGACCGATGATGCTAAATATTTTAATTTTTAATACATACCTCTGAAACCTTGAACGCATTGACACGATAGTTTAACACCACTTTCTGCTATCTTCTCAAATCGTTCTCCATCTTGGTAAATTTGTCCGTCTTCCATGCACCTCAATCTACCTGGATTCTCGGCTAGAAAAGAAATACAGAAATGTTATTCCGATGAAAATGGAAGTACACTCGATAACCTAAATAAACTAAATTAATACAATACTCACGACAAACGTATCTCTTCCCACAGCAAGCAGTCATATCTGGTACCTCGGTACATCCTGGAATTTCACCGCCGTAGCACTCAGGTCGCCGGCAGTTGAATTTCTTTCTAAAAAATAATCCAATAATAAATTCGGTTAACTTTATGCGCACATTAACAATCAGAAAACTTATTGGCATTTATCTGCACATACCCTCCCTTTGGGTTATCGTCACGCCCGCAAACACATGCTTCGCTACAAGGATCCTCGCGATCCTCGTTCCTAAGTGCTTCGCCGAGTCTGTACGCACGTCCCTTTGCATAGCATTCGTCCATGGGGTTACCAAACAGCTCAGAACAGTTGTAGGCAACAGCACAACAGTCGTCGGGCTTATTATAAATAGGTTGGCACTTCATCATCTCGTATTGCTTCAGTGGTCCCTTGCATTTAGATTTGTCGCATTCTAAGGGGTATACATACATTTACGTGTGTTTTTAAAAAATAAATTATACTCTATAAACAAAAGATCTCACCTTCAGCTGCTATTGCGGCGATCAGCAGCGACAACCATAAGAATCCACCAAAGGCAGTGAGCCTCGTATCGCAGCGCGTTCCGCTCATCTTGACTGAGAAAAACTGTTTGAACCAATGGTCGCCAATCCAAACATTTTATAGGCAAATCTGGTGTAGCAGTTCACAGACTTATCAACGAGTAACGTACTGGGATGATATCATATGTATATACAAAAAATAATCAATCAAAAAAACTCGAGATACCCAATGACTTCATTTTGACTTGTTTTTATACTGGTTTATTAATATCGCTATCTCGAAAAAGATTTAGCTCTCACGTATTTGAAAACAAAAAAAAAACGGACCTTGAAGTTTGAACAAGTTGAATATATGTATACACAATGCATGAAAAACTGCATTTTAAAAGTAATAGATCGAAAGTATCTTATCTTCTCCATAAAAAAAAACTATGTTGTAATATTTCTTTTTATAGGTAGTATTAGAATGTATATAATGCATTTAGATAATACTTATTTACATAACATTTATAGAAGTTTTAAATTTGAAATTTTGGTACAGCTCTTAGTGCCCAATCCTACACGCAAACTAAATATCGACAGATCCCGGAACAACTAAAAAATCTAGTAAGTCCATCTGAAGATGTAAAGATAAAAAGTCATTAGAAAAAGGTTCATATTCATATACAACACCGCTCAGAGTATCACTGTCCCCCATTCTACGATCTAAGTTTATCACCCTTCCCGCAAGGAGTTAATCGCACAAGCTCAAGTAGCGTGATACTTCGTCATGCAGTTTGCATTCAATATGTGAACCGTATTTTCGTCATAGCTGTCGAGGACGTCTCCGTGCCCCTCTCCTTCGTCTTCCTTCTCAATCACCATCCTTCTGGGAGTTTGGTACCCGTAAGCGCAGACGTTATAGGCCACGTGTAATCTACGAAAGGTTCATCTCGAGAGTGACGCTTCTACGTCATAATACTTACAAGGAGAGGGTTTCAGCTGCGGGAAACGGATTTTAGCGGGCATTGGAGAGTCGATTTCCGGTACCTAAAAATTAAGCCCAGTGCTCATATTTCCGTCAAATGGACCCTTTTTCTTGAGATATGAGCAATTTAATCTCAAATATCGTCCATTTCGTCAAAAAATGATGTCTCTTCTATTGACTGTGACATTGCAAGTATTTAAGATACGAAAACGAGAAAGAAAAATTATAAAAGTAAACGGTAACAGCTAAAATTTAAGCCCTGATTCATTAAAAAATATTGATCTTCCAGGAAGTTACAAGCAATCAAAGATAGGGTACGAAAATGGTTAAAAATACGATTCATTTTAATCGGTTAAATGAAGACAAATTTTTAACCATTTTCGTACCCTATCTTTGATTGCTTGTAACTTCTTGGAAGATCAATATTTTTTAATGAATCAGAGCTTAAATTTTAGCTGTTACTGTCTACTTTTATAATCTTTCTTCCTCGTTTTCGTATCTTAAATATTTGCAATGTGACACTCAATAGAAGAGACATCATTTTTTAACGAAATAGACGATATTTGAGATTAAATTGCCCATATCTCAAGAAAAAGGGCCCATTTGACGGAAATGTGAGCACAGGGCTTCATTTTTAGGTACCAGAAATTGGCTCTCCAATGCCCGCTAAAATCCGTTTCCCGCAGCTGAAACCCTCTCCTTGTTAGTTTGTTCGAGGCCCACAGGTATGTGTGAAGATGAACATTTAGTTTGGGTATATCCTGTGGTGGGGGATCGCAAAAATTTGAATGCTGTTCTTATTATTGTATCATGCTCTGTTTTGTACTGTTGCAAGTGGTAGCTTCCAGAGAGCAAGCGCGTGCGACCATGAACTCGAAAACCACGCGCTACCGATTCATGCAGACGCTCGAAGAACGAAGACACGTAGCCCAACACAAACTCCGGGTCAGCAATATACCGAGCGTTGATAGAGGACGTCGAATGTCGAAGGCGCATGACATCAACCAATGCGAGTCAGCAGAACAGCGAATCCACGAGGCATTGAATCACCGGCATGAAATCTCGACATCAAATTAGGGGGAAGGAACGGACGGCCGATGAGCAATGATCCCCCACTAACGAACCCAGGGCGATGCCATAAAAGCGGAAGAAAACGCATCCGGCAGACAGAAAGAAAGAGAACGAAAGCGGGGGCGGGCAGACAGAAAGAGAGAGAACCAAAGTCAGATCGAAGAAGAGGGAAAGGATCAGAGACGCAGACGGAGACAAGAGGCGAAGAGTTCGAGTTGACACGATAGGACGTCGAGCGGTCGCATCGCGAACGCACGTTCGGTTATCTCTCTCTCGCGTAAAGTATTTTAATAAATAACGCACGTATACCTTAACTCTCGTTGTATTTCATCGTTTCGAGTCTAGGCTTGGAACGACACGAACACCTCAAACCCTTCATACGTACGTGAACCTAGATAGGCTTACACGTAACAGTACTAGTTTTTTAACTTTATGGTTTATTAATTTTGTCGAAGATTCTTTCTGAACAAATACGAATTTACCTTTTGAATGAAAACTCAAATAAATGAAAATGCAAAAAGTTAAAATGAGGACATATAGTTTATTTAACAGATTGTTTATTTGGAGCTACTATTAAGGTTTCAAATAATGTCCGGAAAAGCTACCAAATCTATTGAAGTAGATTATTATACTGCAAGAGGTCACTGAATTGGAGCGTACTTATGTAACTAGATTTATTCATAGGTTAAAAATAATACATTTTTCATCTTTTCATTCGAATATTAATATTTGTATTGATTATATCAATAAATGAAAAGAAAATTAGATTATTATTATGCCAATAAAAAAATATTATTTCGACGCCTCCTATTCATAAAGTCCCAACTCAGACGCCAATGCAATAAAGTGCTAACTCGCCATTCCGTACAAAAAAGTCCTATCTCAACAATAATTCAACAGAGAGCTATCTTAAAGCTCAGTGCAACAAAGTCCTAACTCAAAAATAAACCGGCGTGGCAAGCGCTTCTTCGAGAGCGCGGCTCCTGGCTCGTTCGAGGTACTTTCATTCTGGACGGTATTTTCGCTTACTAAATACTGAATCACGCGTATGTAGCTCGCCTACGAGAAGCCCCCTCCTCATACGATTAGACTGCCTTCAATTTGTAGCAGCGTTTTCACGTTATATAGGCAAAGCACGCACACCCTAAGTTCGTCCTCTCGAGCCCACTTCCAGGTAAGTTTAACCTATTTTTATGCTCAGCACCGATTTTGATTTATTAAAGCACAAACTCACGTGGGAAGCTCTTCTTCGAGAGCACGACTTTTCGCACGATTAAGCTACCTTTAACCCGCTGATTATTAAGGTTATCAGGATTTGGCTTATTCCATTATCTCTCGCTTGTCAGCCTGCATACGTATATTTATTTGTGTAAATATCGCTTCCTCTGCCTCTTTGTGATTTATAAATACGACTAACGGGTAAATTTCCGAAAATAGGTGACTTTTTACTCTCATTCGTTTATTCTACTCAATTTATGTCTTTATTCTCTGTTATTTTATGTATTATTTTTTTTAAGAGTACTGCATACTGTTTAGACATATATCTATTATATAGCGACAAAGTGATATCTATTACGTGCCTCGCCTATTTGTGTTTTGGACATTTTGTTTCAGTGAAATTTTTTGTTGTTGGCTCGCTTGCGAATATTTTTATGCTTCCCCTATCCATTTGGGTCTTGTGAATTTAGTTTATTAAAATCGTCCTATTTCAATAATTATCTCATTGCTTTTTATTGTGAAGCGGGACCTTCTTGCACTCACCTCCGAGTTGGGACTTTTTTGCACTTACCTCCGAGTTAGGACTTTGTTGCGCTCACCTCCGAGTTAATACTTTGTTGCACTGGATTTTTGAGTTAGGACTTTGTTGCACTGAGCTTTGAGATAGGTCTCTGTTGAATTATCGTTGAGATAGGACTTTTTTGCACGTGACGGCGAGTTGGCACCTTATTGCATTGGCGTCTGAGTTGGGACTTTATGAATAGGAGGCGTTGATTTCTAGATTTCATTCAACATTACCGATACACGCAGAAAATATGCTAAATAGACCCATCAGTAAAATGGATTTGAGATAATTGTATACGGTACCTAATTTTTAAAAATATTTATTTCTACGTTCGGTTTTTATACAGACGTACACGGATAACAAAAGTAAGCTTCATTTAAATTAAACAGAAAGTTTTTTCTACTTATCAATGTTGCATGATATAATTTCGTTATCTCATCATGCTCTAACTCAAAGCTTCGATTCTGACAATAAATATGTACACATATAAGTGTATTCAACTTAATGCTGTAAGTATAATTATGTTTGGAGAGAAAATTAAGCTCGGAGTGTAGTGTAATGAATTTCTTTTTATTTTATTTTTAATTCAATCAAAAAGTCTGACGACTGCACACAAATAAATGTTAACTTGATAAAAAGGTTCATATGATGGTTATTCTTAAAACAATATTTATGATTTGAATTTATAAATCATACTCATTTTCGACGTTACAGGGGAAGCACCAGAAATATGGGTCCGAAATTATACTGGCATTTACTTATCACCTTATATCGAGCGAGGACAGAAACCAGTCACACTTCTTCCGATGCCTAATCAAAACATAATCATTACTGTCTTCCTCCCAATTCTTTCAAATACGCATAAGTATAAAATATCATATGGTCTTCACATGTGATAATAATTATGAAAGGAGATATAGTTATAAAATGGGAATCTTTATATCGGAATGAAATATACAGCTGCCAGTGCAGTGCGGGATTCTATTCGCATATCAAATATTTACAGATACCAGAACCATGCGAAAATCTATTAAAAGCTCGGGATACCACACTTTAAGAATAGAAGTTTTCATTTAAAAAGAGAAATCTCTATTCATATACGCAATATCGTCCACGTTGATATCACCCTATTCTACGATCACGTTCAACTGCAGGCTTCGAGAAAGATGTTTGCACACCTTACTAGCACCACGTGACATTCTGCACCGCAGTTTAGATTCAATCTACGAGTCGTAGTTTTGTCGTCGCCGACGATGATGTGTCCATGACCTTTTCCTCTCGCTTCCTTCTCAATAAGGAGCGCTCGCCTACTCTAGTGTTCGTACATGCCACGTTATAGACGCATATACAGTACAATGTAAGTTCTACTTTTTCATAAATATTATTTTCTTCTACGTAATGTATAACAGTTTGTACTTATTAAAGTAACCTGATGAATCAAATCAGTTGTATGAACTACAAAAAGTTCATTATTGACACTTTGTGCATGAAGCTCGATTCCGCAAAAAGCGTACGCTAAATCTAAAATCATATCCCTTATAACCTTTTAAAACCTGGCGTTCCAATTTTCAAAGTTATTATTACCGTTGGGTGTACTATTCCTTATTTTATGCGATGTTGCTTTCCTCATTTATACATTAGATTAACATTTAAATGAGGGCGGCAGAAATGTGCTAGTTCATCACTAAAATAGGTTTAGGGTTATTGTACGGTATCTAATTCGTATAAGTAATTATTTCGGTATTTATTATTACGGTATTTATTCGTATAAATAATTATTTCTGTATCTGATTTTTGTACATGAAACAAGAATAAAAGTATACGTTCGTTAAATTGACAAAAAAGTTTGTTAGATTTATGAACATGGCATAATGAACTTTCGTTATCATAGCATGCTCTAATTCAAAGCTCTGATTCTAACAATAGATATGCATACAATTTTTAAACAACCAGCAAGATTAGGCGCGCTGCGCGCGCTGCGCGCGCTCTTCCTTTCCCTTGAATTGTACAATTAATATTGAAATATTATGAATTTAAAATTTATTTTACTTTTTAACATCCGCAAATTTATCCAATATTTTAGATTGAAACTTGGATTGTATTTATTTTAGTTTATTCATACAATACAAAAATTTGAAGGTTAGAAATTTAACTGTAATCAGAACAGTATTCATAGTCCTTCATTGTTAACTACAGATAAAATTTTAATACTTTTTTGTTATAAAAAAACAAATTTTAAGTCATTAATACTATATTTATGATTTACATTTATTATTTTTAGTTTAAATATATCATAAGTCCAAATTTTGTGGGTTTTATGTGGACCATTCAGCTAAGATCTTAAGCGAAAAGCTAACGTCACTGTCGACCAATCACGGGCTCTTTTTAAACGGACTTGACCAATCACCAAGGTTTTATTTCGGCTTCACATTTCCGTCATCATTCTTTTAAGAGGCGATATTGTTTTTCTTATTTTAAAATAAATTTTTCGATACTATTTTGATTTAGTTACAGTAGGACCTCCATAATTCGCACCTCTATAATTCGCTGCGCTACTCCCCCCCCCCCCCCCCCCGTTTTTTTGTTCCGTGTTTTGGGTTACCACCGCGTTGTGGTTATTTATCCATACTCTCGGTATGGCGATCCTCTTGAAACTAACTAATCAATACTGAAGAACTCCTCCACGCAGTGGTTGGAACTTGTAGATTGGTCTATAATTGACGTATGTCAAATTCCGCACTGTACCGACACGCCGATCCCCACTACCCCCACTACTAGCCGCGCCACGAGGGAATACCGAGTGGTGGGAAGTCGCGATATTTCGCTATTTCTCGGAATTTTCCTCTCCTACAGCCCCGCGTTAGAGCGAATTATGGAGGTTCTACTGTATATTTTTTTAGATTTAAAGATCCATTTTCGTTTTTAAAAATTCAAACCTCTCAATCTCAAACAATTCATAAAGCAAATCTTGGCGCCTATTCTATATTGACCAATCAAAATCAAGGTTTGATGAAACAGTATGGCTTTCGGTCGTATAGTATAGAGAAGAAATGAAAATGTAAATATTAAAAAGAAAACATTGAAAAAAGATCACTGATAGCTTAGGATTACAGCTGTAATCAAAATTGCAATCTTCTGCACGTGAATTTTTGTACATACCGTATGGTACCATTGAATAGTTAATAAATTGATTAAGTGTTTGTTTTAATGCATAATTCATTACCCGTTAAAAATAATGCTTTGATTCACAATCTCTATATATGAAAATTTAGCATTATACAAATGTGATTATACCATCTAAGTATAAAAAGGTTTACACTCGAACTTCAAAGATACGTCACTTACAAGGGGAGCACCAGGAATGCGGGTTCTGGATTTAGCTGAAACAATGGGAGGCACTTCTTTATGACAAATAATGAGACATGTATTTCGGGGTTTTTGTGAATGTGCCTTTTGTTCCGCAATCCAAGCTATTTTATGTCTAAAATGAACTATTTTTTATAAAATGGGGTCTCTTTCTTTAGTCATATATCGGTTATGTAAACGGACTAAAAAGTTTATAAAAGAAGGCAGAAAAAACTTTAGATTAGAAACTTTCTTTCGCTAAAAAACATCGATTTCTCAAAAAGTTATAGGCTATTAAAAAAAATAGAGTAAATAAATATTAATATTAATAACTGTTAAAAACTGTTAATAACAATAAATAACGGTTATTTACTTTTCGATTTTCCGATAAAATATTCGGTTTTGTTATTGGAAAACGTAAATAAATGTATGTATGTATTTCAGTTTATCCACCTGCAGCCTATTTGGTCCAACAAGTAACCTATACCGTTTTTACATACGCAAATTCGACATCGATATACCTTTATCTTGATTATGTGAAGCTTCAGAGCGGACCAGATCTGTATACCTATGTCTCGGGTGCGACGTGAAACTGCGGGTTTGCTACATTCACTTCCTCATAACCCGGTGTCCCAATATGTTTTAGATATTTATATCACACTTCGTAGGCTTAAACACTGAAAACATATTCAAGTTCCCTAGCCAAGTATTTGTTAACAGCGAAAAATTAACTTAACCGGTAGCTGAAGTTGCATAGGTTTCCCGCGGCCACCTATCCAAGTAGTAACGGCGCCAAGCGCTGCTTAAAAGTACCTTCTTTTATATTTATTATTTCCGCTACGGTACTGATTTAATTACGTAGAGTTTAGCAATCATTTTTGATTGAAGTATTGAAAATTTATAGATATATTAAGCTATTTTTGATAATTTTAGTAACTTTTTTGGAAGCATTTTTTAAATTTAAATCTATAAGTAAATAGTTAGAGCTTTAAGTAACTGCAGTCATCACACAGAAACCTATACGATAAAAATAATTGAAAACCATCAAACATCCCAAATTGCTTCTTTTAGGAATAAATAAAACTGAATCTTCATTCATTGTTTTATTATAATATCATTTATTGTTGATCATTTTATTAAAACACAATTCCCGAATTGAATAAATGAAAGTAGCAAGAATATTTAAATAAGGATCTCCCAAGTAACGGTCGTGCCTAAAAACGACTGAAGAGCGATAGGTTTTGTCTCATTCGTTTTCAAGTCTTAGTTTTGAGGATATTTAATTTTGCATTCTTTATCTGTGAGCCGTTTACAAGTCAAAATAGGTGGCACTTCACAGGTGCATTGTACGCATTGGGATCTAAAGTCGTCTTTGTTTTCATTTAGTTCGTCTCCGATGCATAACTTCAAATTACCATACTTGCATGTTCCTGAAAATTAATAAATAGTGATTTAACCAGTAATTATTTTATTAAAATATTAGGTAATCATGGTCCTTATTAATTATCAACTAAATTTAATATTTACCACTTTTATTTGGAGTTTTGGTTGAGCGGATGATACTGTCATTGGGATTTTCTGTGAAAGATAAACATGATTTAATATTCTTTTGAATATGTAATTCAATGTTGTTATGTCCTTAAAAATTCACTTACGACATCTGAAGAAAGAGTTGCAAGAGTTTGCAGGCGACTGGTTGTTCTCGAAGATAGGAGCACAATTTTTACGAATTTCGGACGGTCGCTTCTCTTCCAGTCCACATGAAGATTTCCTGCAGAATGGAGCTATGTTTTTTCCTACGAACATGAAAATGTAAATTATTTCATATCGGAAACAATAATATGTTTTATCAGTTGTAACAAAGTATAAGTAGTAGTACTGAGGAATAGGAATAAGACTCAGTACTACGAAGTCGAACATTGCCGTGTTCAAGTGACGCATAAAGTGATATTTCCGGAAGATCAATAGACTATTGTAAATTCAATGGCGAAGATGGTTGCGTTTTATTAATTTGTCTCATACTTGCCTTTGGCCGCGGACGTGCTCCTTGATTCAACCGAACTTTGTAAATACGTATAATTACCTCGATAATATTTGTTTCTTATTATTTGCTTTTTTTTTTAATTTTTAAGAGAAATAAAAATGTTTTTAAAAGTATTCTGTTTCCAAAATTAGAAATTCATAATATATATAGAGCATCGTATTTAGTTCTAATTCGAAAAGTAACAAAATATTCGAATAAAGTAACTCGAGGTAATTCGGCCGTATATCTGATTCGCCAACACACATTTCCTCGGCCTCACTTTATGGGAAAGCCTAATTAGACATAAAAATAGCTAAAAAAATATGATAAATATGGCTTGTAAATTATTTCAAAATTTTCCGAATCATTTTCACTAGTTTACAAGAGAATTAATCTGAACGCTGTTAGCCACTTTTTATGGAGCTTTTAGCAAGGCTAATTTCATTTTTGAAATATCCACAATTTTTTTAATAGAAAGTAGTTTGTCTTTTAATATAAGTTTATACATGTTTGTGAATTTTGTCCTAAAAACTTTTTTTAATTAATTGACCGAATCAAGGAGCGCGGGAGCGTTCCGAAGGCAACATATTTTCCTACATAGAAGATGCCACTTTAACCGTTTTTTCTAAACATGCTTGCAGAAATATACACAAAATTTCCGCTTAAGGCCACCGAATCAGCAGAAGTTATCTTATTTCACTTTCTTACACGTACCTTTATAACCCTTCATACATTGGCATAATAAGGTTGGATGCCCCTTAGGCGTAAACCGTTCTCCATCATAGTAGGTCTTTCCACCCACCTCGCACTTATACCTGTCTTCTGGATTTTTAGCTAGAATAAATTCATAATTTTTCATCGAAAAAGGAACACAAATCTTGGTTTAAATTTAACATAAAATTAATTCAACACGTACGACAAATTTCTTTTCTTTGACAACAAGAATCCAGGTTTGCTCTTATGTAACATCCTGGTTTAGCCTCCTTGGGGAAACAGTCGATGATTGGGCACAAGAATTTCACACTAAAAGATACAAAAATTATCACTTAGTCGAGGCAATACTTTTTATACTTAAACATATCGAAACTTTATTGTCATCTATAGGTACTTCTTATATCTATACTTACACTCCCGTGTTATCTTTTCCGCAGTGACATGCCTGGTCACAGGGGTTAATTAGGTCCTTCTTTCTTATTCTCTCCTCAAGATTATACGCATGGCCATTCGCGTAACACTTATTCAGGCATCTGTTATGAAGATGAGAACAGTCGTAACTGACAGCACAGCAATCGCCCGGATTTTTGTAGATCGGTGTGCATTTGAGCTCCTCGTAGTACCTTAGCGGTCCCTTGCACTTTGATTTGTCGCATTCTGAAGTTATATATACGTTGATATGAATAAAAAGATTTTTTTACAATTTCAAGCTACAGAGAATCAGCAATAACACTTACTTTTAGCTGTAACCGCGACAATCAGCAGCCACAGACACAAAAAGCCACTTAGAGCAAACCTTCTATTACTGCGCGCTGCACTCATGTTGAATGAAAAAAACAGTTTCAGTGAATTGTGCGACACCTCAACCACTTATAAAGAAACTGGAGTAATTCTGTCTTGCGGGAAAGTACTGCAAGTTGTGTACACAGAAAACATTTAATCTAAAGCAAACAGTAAAGTCGTTGCTAGCGGTCGTTTAATTTTGTCTTTCATTTTATTGGCGCATTAATATTGGCTTGGAAGAAATTTGTCCACACGTACCATGTAAAAAGAAATCTCGGAGCTGAGCATGTGTAAAACGTATGCAAAGTTGTTTTTGAAAAGCTATAAAGTTGGATACTTACTTATAGCCTTCACTAAAAAATAGTTTCAAAGTTCTTTGCATAGATAAGATTTGCATGTAAGTAAACACGGTTCAATATATTTTGTATTTGACTAAGAATTAGTGGATGTCATTGAAAATTCAAATTTTTTATGTTAAAACATAAATTTATAAGTTGCTCGTTTCAGGTAATCCTAAAAATCTTACATGTTGTTATCATGACTTTATAGTTTTTCTATTATTTGAACATGAGAAACAAAAGATTTACATTAAAAATTAAAATATTAATAAATCGCGTTAAAAATAATAACATTATTCCGTTAATTATTAATAAAAATAAAAAACAAAGGTTGTAATTAAAATAAACTTTTATTAACCAATCATCGGTGCAGCTCTCTATGCAGATTCTCTACTGTTTCTTTAAATAATAATGCATAGGTAAACTTGAAAGATTAAATTGAAAAATATTTAAACTGAAGCAGTCACCTGATTAAAAATTAACCGCTTTTCATTATGCAATACAAAAAAAAAATGTATAATAAGATAACATGAATTTTTCAAATTAAAAATATAAAGTTTAATGATGATAAATAATTCTTCTTAATCTAAAACATAACAAACTTATCACACCCAAAGATAATAAAAGCACGTATTATTTAAATGAAGCTCCTTTTATGCATATACGCTATGCTGCCTATACTACTGTTGCCCTATTCTTTTTTACGTCCAACTTAATTTTAATCTGCGAGCTGTATTCTCGTCATCGTCGTCGTCACGGGGATACTTCCGTGACCCTCTGCCTTTGCACCGTCTTCCTTGCTGATGCTATGCTGCTTCATTGACACATCAATTCGTCGTACACGTTTGTTGCGGGGAATGATTAATTATGTATCGTCATTACAGTTGTTTGTGGCAAAATAATGTACATGTAAAAATAAAAGTTCGATGAACCGTGTGTGGCTTCGAGTGTCGTGTGAAGAGGATTGTAAAATATAAAATCAGCTATTTGAATGAACTATAAATACTGTTACTTCACACAAAGCATTTTTCAAATGTATAAAAGTGATTATTTTCCAAAAAACTTTCAGAGTTGAGGTTTAGGTAGAGAGCACTCTTAAGATCGCATCCCCCCGATGGGTATTAGTGACTTGAAAATTATAAGTATTACATTATTTATATGAAAGTAGTATGTACATATAAAATATTAGATTACATATACGTTTACAGAGTTGTAGGTAATAAGGGTATTTATTGTTTGTATAATTATAGTTGATTACTTGTTACAATTTTAGTGTATGATACAATTTCAAAACATTGGTGCATTGTTCATTGTTACTGAGTAATAATACCTGCAGATTATTGTTCAGTTTGAATTTCATTCTTTCTTCGGTAAAGATAGAGCATTCTAAGAGTATGTGTATTGACACTTGTTGTGTTACCGCATTTTTTGCAGATGTTGGGTGGTGTTTTATTGAGTAGGTGTTCGTGAGTAAGTTTTGTATGTTTAATTTGTAGCCTAGTTAATATTATTTGTTCTATTCTCCTACGCATAGTTTTGTATACGCATGGTGTAGTCGTATAGGTTTAATTATTTTAGATTGTAGTTGTCTAAGGATTTTTTCCATGTGTTGTTCCATTCATTTTTAATAATTTTATCGACAATATTATAGCTTCTGTAGTGCTGAGATAATCGAATGTAAAGATTTATATCTTGCGCGGAAACGGGGAACAGATACAGTAATAACATGGGTTTACACACACACACACACACACACACACACACACACACACACACACACACAGTACTTGTTCGGTATGTATATAGATATAGTACCCATATTATTTACTGTATCTGTTCCCTGATCCTTTTTGCGTGTAACGAGCCTAACGCGCTTCTATTACCATATTATACGCTTCCACTCGCGTCTGCCGATCTTCCCCCACTTCTCGGCCACTTTCATCTTTCATGCGCTCAGCTTTTTTCAGTCACGTTTGCAATGATTTTTCACCTTTTGCACGGCATTTATTTTTTTGTAAAATTGAAATTGGACCATCCATGACGCATCCAGGCACACTGCAATTCAAATTGCAATTGTGCAAAGACTAATGATCCGATAGCGGTTGTTTTGTGTACACGTAAAGTACATATTAATCACTACTATTTCGCAAAAGGGCCTGCGCTACAACTTAAGAAATGGCGGGGTCATACATTTTTGGTAAAACGCTGAATTTGTCGGTTTTTCCGGTTTTTCTCCGTTACTAATGATCCGATTGATTAGTTCCAAAGTTCATTTTGTTTGCATTTTGATTCTCTGCAATTCATCTCTTTAGAGCATCAAGATTGCTTTATTAGTTTTGATTTTATAAGCAAAACACGAAAAAAACGCGATTTTTTGCTTTTAAATGTTTATAACAAGTTAATAAATGATAGTTGCGAGTGGAAAATATAACAGAATATAACTACGGACTGTCTTTCGTGTGATGGCACAATCGGTATCCTGATAGTATTTTTGTCACAGAATCCCTCATTTTTTGACTGGCCTACACCGGCAGTAACCTGAAGCTGTGGCTCTACCGTGGGATAGCAGCACTGCGTTAAAATAATATGCCAGACCTACTTTATGTTATTATGTTTTTTTTTTTAATGTTTCCTTTAAAAAGGCAAGTATTCATGTATAATAACAAATAAGTAAATAAATAAGTATAAGTTGTTGATTATATAAAAAAAATTAAATGTAAAAGCCAACTGTTTAATTTTCGTTAATTAACCCAAAAATTGATTGGTTTTATTTGTACGTATTCTTTACAATTAAATACATAAAATACATTATTAGATTCTTATAAAAACTTGTACTGGTCGTTTACGCAGCTATGTTACAAGTATAAAGGTGTGAACAATTTTTTCTAAAGTTACAAGCAAGAATAATGACGAAGTAAAAAATAGATTTCGAGAGCAGAGAGCTATTTGTTTCGTTAAATTTATTGTCAAAGTTTTGACTTTGACCTTTATGCGTTACGAGGATATTTAATACTGCATTCTTCATTTGTAAGTCGTCGACAAGTCACAGCAGGTGGCACTTCACAGGTGCATTGTACGCAGTCGCCTTTTACTTCATTTAGATCATCTCCAATGTGTAACTCCAAATCACCGTATTTGCATGAATGATCTAAAATTAAATTAAAATATGTGAATTGTGAGACATCGTAAAAAGAATAATAAATTCATTGATGCATAATATTTTAATGAAAATGTATCACACTTTTTTTATAAATTATTAATGTAATTTAATATATACCATCTTCGTGTGGATCTTCGTCCTCTGGATGGATAATAGTATCGTTGATGTTTTCTGCAAAAACAAACACGATTTGCCATTTCTTTTCTCAATTTATGTTTGTACAGCATATTAAAATTTACTCACGACATCTAAAGAAAGAGTTACAATCCTTAGACGGCGACCGGCCGCTCTCATATATCGGAGCACAATTTTTACGAATTTGAGGCATCCGCTTCAGCTCTAATCCACACGTATTTACCCTGCAGAAAGGTTCTACGTTTTCTCCTGTAAATTGGAAAGTACAAAAAAAAAAATTATTTATCGTTCAGTTGTATGTATTGTAATTGCAGTAGTCAAAATAATCTATAAGTGATCTATAAGTCAAAGTACCTTTGTAACCTTCCATACATTGGCACAACATGTCGGAATCTCCCTTAGGGAAAAACCGTTCTCCGTCGTAGTAAGTTTTACCGTCCACTTCGCACTTGAATCTGTCCTCTGGTTTCTCAGCTAAAACAAATAATCAGAGATATTTTACTGGGGCGAAATAGATTCTATTGCACAAACAAACTTCAATGTAATGCAATGCACTTACGACAGATTTCTTCCGCCTGGCAACAAGAATCCAGTTTTCGCCTCAAGTAACATCCCGGTTTGGCCTCTTTGGGAAAACAGTCTACAATTGCACAGACGAACTTTCCACTACCAAAGTATAAAGAAAAATCAATCAATAGTTTTCGCAGAACTCATCGAAATCGTATGCATAATACGTACACTCCTGTATCATCTTTACTGCAGAAACATCCCACATCGCAAGGATTCATGCGGTCCTCGTCCCTCAATCTCTCCTCGAGTTCGTACACATGGCCGTTCACGTAACACTTGTCCGGCGATCTCTCGAGCAGATGGGAACAGTCATAGGCCTCGGCACAGCAGTCGCCGGGATGTTCGTAGATCGGCTTGCATTTCAGCTCTTCGTAGTACCTCAGCGGTCCCTTGCACTTTGATTTGTCGCATTCTAAGAGCACAAGTTTACGCGTGTTATTGAAAGGATTCTTTTTTAACAGCGAAAATTATTTTAAATTGAACAACTCACCTTCAGATGCTACGGAGACGGCGATCAGCAGCGACAAGCACAACAGGCCTCCGAAGGCAAGCCTCATATTACAGCACGTTCCGCTCATGTTGACGAAGAAAAACAGTTTGAATCAATCATCGGTCGCGCAAACGACTTATAAAGAGAAGCGGTTCACACACACACACATATAGCTACAGTAGGGGAACCACAGTATGACGCCCCGCGTGTATAATACACGGAAAACATTCGATCATAATTATAGAAAAGGTTGTAAGCATAACTATTATATGTTTAAGGAGGAAATTATTCTCAATGTGCATAGTATAATAAATTGCTTTCCTTATTGTTTCTAGTTTTGATTATAGAGTTCTAGCGAATAGATAAAAATAAGATTTAATTGTTTTAAAAAAAGTTTACAGGAAGAATATGGTTAAACTAATAAATTATGAATAAAAATAATAAATCTAATTCATTCATAAAAGAAAAATCATTAATTTATTAACACTGAGATAATAATACAAAAGAGAAAGTGCATTGTACGCATTTGGATCTAAAATCGTCTTTGTCTTCATTTAGTTCGTCTCCAATGCGTAACTTCAAATTACCATACTTACATGTTCCTAAAATTTAATTAATAGTATCTAATTTAACCAGTGATTACTTTATCAAGATATTGGTCCTTATGCATGGTCCTTATTAATTGATAACAATAATTAATATTTACCATTTTTATTTGGAGTTTCGGTTGATCGGATTATACTGTCATTGGCATTTTCTGTGAAAGATAAACGTGATTTAACATTCTTCTTGAATACATAATTTAATGTTGTTATTCTCACTTAAAAGAATGATGACGGAAATGTGAAACCGAAATAAAACCTTTGCAATTACTCAAGTCCGTTTAACGGAACCCGTGATTCGTCGACGCTGAAATAAAACCCACAAAATTTGGAATTATGAAATATTTAAACTATAAATAATAAATACAAGTCATAAAAAGTATTAAAATTTTATCTGTAGTTAACAATGAAGGACCATGAATACTGTTCTGATTACAGTTAAATTTCTAACCTCCAAATTTTTGTATTGTATCCAAGTTTCAATAAAAAATGTTGGAAAAATTTGCGTATGTTAAAAAGTAAAATAAATTTTAAATTCATAATATTTCAATATTAATTGTACAGTCCAAGATAAAGAAAGAGCGCGCGCAGAGTGCCTAAATTTGCTATAGCAACTATAGCAACTATAGTAACTCACTATAGTGATTGACCTTAAAAATTCACGTACGTCATCTGAAGCACGAGTTGCAAATTTTGCAGGCGGCTGGTTGTTCTCAAAGATAGGAGCACAATTTTTACGAATTTCGGACGGTCGCTTCTCTTTCAGTCCACACGAAGGTTTCCTGCAGAATGGACCTACGTTTTTTCCTACGAACATGAATATATAAATTATTTTGTATCGGGAACAATAATATTTTATAAGTAGTTATTATAAGGCGTATAAGTAGTAGTACTGAGGAATAGTATTACAGGGTGTCTACCACACCTGGAAAACCGGGAAAACCTGAAAATCTCAGGAAATCTATTTCTTTCTGGAAATATCATGGAAATCTCAGGGAAATCTCAGGGAATTTTTTTTAAATTCTGGAATTTTTGAAGTTTTATGTTTTCCGAGAAATTATTTTTGGTATAACATGCGATGATTGAAATAAATTCAAAATAGTAATAGGTCTGTAGATGTCTCGAGCCTTATTTATTCTGTTATCGGATCTTGCACGACTCGGTGCAAAAAAGGGCTTATAAAAGCGCAAATATTTACAAGTTGCGGGTATTCGCAGAAAAATAATGAACGATGGGTGGCGTCGTAAGCAAAGGCTTTAGTAGTGTCAGTGTACGTGGCGTGTGTGACACGCATGAACATATTTCTGTAGCTGTTACTGATTAGAAACTTCTTTGAGTATATTGTCAACTAAAAAAACCACTGCCAATACATTGGCACTTAGCTTCCTCACACTAATGTATTTATTCCATTCTTTAATTTTTCATAATAATAATTAATAGTATCATACCAAATTTTCTATATCAATATTCGCAATAACACTAATATATACTAAAATAAACATTTGAAATATAAATACACCACTCTTCTTACGCCCATATGTCTAGAAAGTATTTTAAAAAATTTATAACCTCCAATATCTTTGGTCTTGACCGTCAGATTTTTTTGGGCAACGAACTCGATCTGAAGATGTAAAAAAGCAATATTTGTGCCAAATTTCAGGGCGATTGGTTGATTTTTACTCTACTTATCGTGCGACAACGCGAACTCAACTGAAAAATTTTTGTTCTAAAAAATAAATGAAGATATAATCTTTTGAAATTTTAACCAAATATTGTCTTCAATGAGTGTAATAAATGGTTAAAATTTTAAGTCTATACATCAAGTATTCTCTAAGAAAACAACTAACATTATTAATTGAGTCCTTTTTTAGCGGTCTGGAAAATTTTATTAAGTGTCTGGATAACTTGGAAATATCAAGGATTTTTTTTTTAACTTTTGGTGGACACCCTGAGTAATAAGACGAAGTACTACGAAATCCAACATTGTCGTGTTAAAGTGACGCATAAAGTGATATTTCCAGAAGCTCAACAGACTAAGTACTTTTTGTAAATTCAATGGTGAAGGGGGAATGGTGAAACTTCCAAAGTTTCGACGATTCACTATAAAATCGAGCCAACTAACGATTTTTATAAATCCGACATAACCCTGGTAGAAAATAAACCAAACAAAATGGCTTGACTGCAACGGTTGGTCAATTTTTTTTGGCCAACGAATAACAAAAATATTGACCAACGGTTAACCAACGATTGGCCAACGGTTGGTAAACTATCGATAATTAAATATTTAATATTTCTTAAGGGAAACCGATGGAATAATGAGTACAAAAGATAATTTAATTCATTCTGTGCAACGTTTCGGTAATACAATTATTACCTTTATCAAGCACATATTATTTGGTGTAGTCAAGGGCATAAAGTATGGAATAATTATAAGCACAAGTATTGATCTCCAGTCCTTCTGGATTGGATCACGGGAACATTAACACTAATTTATTATATGGGCATATCTCCAGAACGTTTTAATTCCAACACATGGACAAACATTTTTAAAAATTTGCCGGTACATCCTCGTAACCAATATGATATGTTTTTTTCTGTTTTAATACATACGACAAAACTATGGTGACTCATTTTCAAAGCTCGTTAAAGCGACGGAATAGAAAAAATGATAAATTCTACAGTTTCTCAAAATAAACTATGGAAAATCGTTTTGAAGGAATAAAAAATGTACTTTCATTCAATAATAGTATACACTCCGTGTGTAAAGTGCCACTTTTATGCACGCCTACATTTACAAGCATGCACAAAAATAGCACTTTATGCACGAAGTGTCAAAACAAAAATGTTCGATACACGCAATAAAAATGATTCTCATACAAGAATGATTGTCATGCAAGAGTCATTTTTATCGCTCTAGTATCGAAAAATACTATTCTAGTGCCTTAACTGGCCCATTATTGCATGACGTGAAATTAGCACCCAAGAGTAGCGAGGGTTCCCGACCAGCAAGCGCAATTCGCGAAGTGTCGAAGCGCGCGCAACAGTGCTGTAGCAGGCGCCACCTCGTGTGGTTGCAATATTCGTTTTCGGCTCATGCGCTCGCCTTTGACTCATACTGCACCACACTCGGTCTAAAAATGCCCACTTTACGACCTTGGTACACAATATACTATTTTGCCTGCGTCGAAATTAGTTACTTCATAGCTAGCTTTCGTTTTGCAGGTGCAAAAAACTACAAAGATCCAAACACGTGTTACAAAAGATACGGTGTACACTAAGGAATAATGGGCTTTTTTGAAAATTGCACTGCTCAGTCTAAAAAAGACGCCCTTGACACACAATATACTATTAAACTTACTTTATACATGCTAATACGTATAAAAAATATTTTTGAAGATTTTTCGAGAGAAGTCAAAATCGAAGATGATGAAAATAAAAAATTGTTTGTCTACTATCCTCCTTGGAAATACATCTGTACTGTTAACGGATTGACAGTCACATTACTTATACTAATTAATATAGTTCACCATTATACAGAATCTGGTAGTCATTAACCAATAAGTGTGCCAGTTAAAATGGTGATTTTTTTGCTTAAGTTTCTTTTCAGCAATCAAATTTCAAGAGCTTATAATTTTTTTTTTCTATTAAAGGCACACATCCCATTCTTGGGTTATTTTATAGATTACAATGTGTAGAATGTACGCTTCCATGATAAACTTGATTAACAGATCGTTAAAAAAGTTGTATCGAAAAAAGTAAAATCAAGATGAATTTCAAAATTCATGCCATCTCTGTTTTGATAATTTTTTGTGTTCTTACTGTGCATGACATATTTACGTATATGAGCTTTTTTAATTGCTGACATGTTTATCTTAATAGAAAAAAATTATTGACATAATAGGATCTTTGTTCAAAAAGTTACAGTAACTAGAAGAAGAAAAATAATGTCATGATCACATTGGCTTACCGGTTTTTCACGAGGTTTGGTAATCAAAAGAAGCGGGTATAGGTTTTAATCGATTAAAACACTATAGTAACTTTCGAAAAATAATATTATTTAATGAATTATAGCCTTGAATTATTAAATTTTTAATTTTGAATATGTGAAACCATACATCATCATCGAAATGAAAAGTTCTGGAGATATGCCCATATACAAACTAAATAAGAATATAATTTTCTGGAATTTAGAAATTGGGGTGAACAGTAACGTCACACTCCTCATCAGGAAGTCGTTGGCAGGTCAGTGTAGGTGGAACGTCGCACACACATTTTACACACACGGAACTGTAATCGGTGGCTTGGTTCAGCTCATCCCCAACGTGCATAGACATGTTGCCAAATTTGCACATCATGTCTTCTGCAAGTGTCGATAGATTGAAAATTAGTTTACAATTTACGAAAGAATTCGTAGTGATTTTCATTGATTTTCAACTTACCAGATACTTTCACATCTGTCTTTGGAGAATCTTGTGAAGGTATTATGGTATCGTTGGAATTTTCTGAAATGTATAGATCAGAAATATTAGTGATTTATTGTTAGATTCATTACGATCGATAATTAAATTTCTTTTTAGTGGACAAAATCTACTTTTGCAACATTGGAAATTTTCTAACAAAAATTTTTTCCGTTATGTTAAGAACCCTTTTTCCTGTCATATCAGTTTTCAGATTGGAATGTGTAAATGAATCTTCGTAAAAATTTTTCATAGCTTTAGATCTACTAGCCCGCATGAGCCACCTTAATTAACTCCGAAATTGATCAGTTTTATTTGTCAGCCAACCGTAATAATAGCTTTGGAAATTGGAACGCCAACTTTTAGAAGGTTGTAAAGGATAGATAAAGATCGAAGAGCAGGTTATACACTAGGTTTATGGCTAACCTAATCTTTATAAAGTTTCCGAACTTGCGTTCAAATGTTCAAAGTTATTTTTATCGTTGGGTGTACGTATTATTTCCAATTGAATATATAAAATACATTATCAAATACAATAATACATTTTATATAAATACATTTACAATCAAATAGTTGTCGTTTGTATTAAGTGTAATTCGGGAACTACTTCGGAGTAAAAATTTTATTTTGACATTATAGGATTTGAATATTTTTTGGTTGGATAATAGTATCGTTACTGTTTTCTGCAAAAATAAACATGATTTGACATTTTTTCTTAATTTATATTTGTACAGTATATTAAAATTTACTCACGACATCTGTAGAATACGTTACAATCCTTAGACGGAGACTGGCTGTTGTAATATACCGGAGCACAATTTTTATGAATTTGAGGCATACCATGCAGCTCTAATCCACACGTATAATTAGATACCGTGCAAAAAGGTTTTACGTTTTCTCCTATAAATAGATAAGTATTAAAAAATAATTATTTCTTGTTCAGTTATATGTATGTAATCAAAGTGGAAAAAATAATTTATAAGTGCGGTTGATTCAAAATACCTTTGTAACCTTCCATACATATGCACACCAGGTCGGGATTTTCTTTAGGGGAAAACCATTCTGAATCACGGTAAATTTTACCGTCCACTTCGCACTTGAATCTGTCCTCTGGTTTCTCAGCTGAAACAAGAAATCAGAATTGTTTTATTGGGACGAAATACATTCTATTGCACAAATAAACTTCAAAGTAAGGTAAATCGTCATATTAAAAAACTACCAAATTTTAAATAACAGCTATGTAATCGTAAATCGTTCTTCAAATTATCAAAAAAACATTTAAAAAGCCTATTTTATAATTGTATCCTATGTTTTGTATCCAATGTTTTAAAATTTCGCTCCAATACTTAGCCCTCTTACTTACAATACAGTACCCACATAGCACGTTAGGTTTTTTAAACGTTTTTGAAACGTTTCTTTAGGAACCTACAAACGTTTCCCTAAAAATGTAGAAACGAAATAGAAACGTTTCAGAAACGTAGAAATGTCCTAAATCTGAAAAAATTTTTATGAAAATCGTAAACTTGTTTAAATCGTCTCAGAAACGTTTCTGAAACAGAACTCAAACGTTTGTACAAAGTTTTGGAAACGTCTCTGAAACGTAAATAATCGATTCGACAAAAAACTTACTAGATAATTATTCACGTTCCAGATTCGTCTTAGCGACGTTTCTGATTGAGCCGGAAACGTTTCTATGCCGTTTCAGAAGTGCAAGGTTACGTTGTAAGAACGTCTTAGAAACGTTTGTGAACCATATACAAAACATTAAGATTGTAAAGTATTCGATATCCGACCCGCCGATGGCGTAGTTCAGTCCATAAAAAAAGGACATTTCCAGGATATATAAGGAACGTCTACTCTAGAAAAGCGTACCGAATACTGTTTGAAGTAATATCAGTGTTAATAACTGACAATGTAAATTATTTTAATTTCGTTGTCGAAACGATTCTCAAACGTTTCGTGCTATCTTTTAGAAACGTTTCAGAAACTTTTCTGAAACGTTTCCAATTAGTTTTGGATACATTTTTGAGACGAATCTAGAACGTGAATAATTGTCCATTAAGTTTTTTGTCGAATCGATTATGTACGTTTCAGAGCCGTTTCCAAAATTTTGTACAAACGTTTGAGTTCTGTTTCAGAAACGTTTCTGAGATGATTTAAACACGTTTACGATTTTTATAAATTTTTTTTCAGATTTAGGACATTTCTACGTTTCTGAAACGTTTCTGTTACGTTTCTGAAACTTTTCTGTCATGTTTCCATATTTTTTAGGGAAACGTTTGTAGGTTCCTAAAGAAACGTTTCAAAAACATTTCAAAAACGTACGTGCTATGTGGGTATACAATCTTTCTTGATCTAAAATATGTGATAAATTTTTAATTATCAACTTATATACGTAAACTGTTTTTTGTAATATCTATTTAACATGCAATGCAACAATGTTACTTAAAATATACAAAAATATATATTACTTGAATAAATAGTTGCTAACCTATCTTTTCTTATATATGTGGCCACTTTTTGGGCTTGAATTATCTATAATCTTATGTGAAAATATCAGTAGGTGGCCGCCGAAGCACAGATATCATCACAAATTTAAATTTATCTTCATGAAATGTAAACCAGACAATGTAACCCGTTGTTATATAGTTACTCGAATATACACACACACACACACACACACACACTCTCTCACACACACACACACACACACTTACACACAAACACACACACACACACACACACACACACACACACACACACACACACACACACACACACACACACACACACACACACACACACACACACACACACACACACACACACACACACACACACACACACACACACACACACACACACACACACACACACACACACACACACACACACACACACACACACACACACACACACACACACACACATATATATATATATATATATATATATATATATATATATATATATATATATATATATATATATATATATATATATATAAAATAACTGTGTTTTTTATTTCATTTACCATTCAACAAACTACCATTCGCTTCAACTATTCAATTTACATTAATACAAATACATTATTTTCTTTTTCAAATCTAATATATATATATATATATATATATTAATGTAAATTGAATAGTTGAAGCGAATGGTAGTTTGTTGAATGGTAAATGAAATAAAAAACACAGTTATTTTGGAAATAACTGTGTTTTTTATTTCATTTACCACTTGGTAGTATGGCCATTAATATCCACTACTAACTACGTATTAATTAATGTAACTTCAAAAACATATACCTATTAAGTGCATGCAGCCACTTATTGGTAAATGATTTTTTACGGCCAGTATTGGTACTTTTACCTTAATGCAATGCACTTACGACAAATTTCTTCCCCGGGGCAACAAGAATCCACATTTTGCCTTAAGTAACATCCCGGTTTGGCCCCTTGGTTAAAACAGTCTACAACTGCACAGACAAACGCAGCTCCACTACCAAAATATAAAAAAAAATCAATCAATATTTTTCGCACAACTCACCGAAATTATATGTATAATACTTACACTCCCGTATAATCTTTAAGGCAGGTACATCCGATATTGCAAGGACTCGCGCGGTCCTCGTCCCTCAATCCTTCCCCGAGTTCATACACATTGTCATTCACGTAACACTTGTCCGGCGATCTGTCGAGCAGACGGGAACAATCATAGGCGGTGGCACAGCAGTCGCCGGGGTTTTTGTAGATCGGCTTGCATTTTAGGTCTTTGTAGTAGCTCAGCGGTCCCTTACACTTTGATTTGTCGCATTCTAAAAGCACAAGTTAATGCGTGTTTTTGGAAGGATTCTTTTTTAACAACGGATATTATTTTTTCGTCATACGTGTCCGTCAAGTACGTACTTTACGGACTTGTATCAGCAAAGTAAAAATACAATTTTACGGCCTCAAAACAGGCCGTTAAGTACGTAATAATTTACGGACACTTATGACGAAAAATAATGTTCGAACCGCGGCTGTAAAATTTTACGGTCTCGTGAGAATTGTGCGTCCGAGGACCGGCATAAGGTAAAACACCCAATACTTGGACACATTTTGAAACATAACGTGAATAAACGGTATTTCTAAATTCAATAAACGGAATTTGTCAAATCTTTTTAATCTAATTACTAATTCGGGATGTTATTTTACTAAATTATGCAAAGACAAAGATATTTAATAGTACATTTTGACACGGGTGGGGAAGTCGATTATTTAGCTGGTGTGACTTTTTGCACGAGCGAAGCGAGTGCGAAAAAGTCACACCACCTAAATAATCGACTTACGCACTAGTTTCGAACGGTATTTTATACCACGAGCGCCGAAAAATCATATCAAAGTTGTGATTTTGAGGTTAGAATGGTATAAATGTTTTTTATATTAAAAAAGTCAGTTTAAAAAATATCTTTAAAATCCCTATAGTTGGACAGCATATGTCAAACTAATACCGATACTTGGACGACGCTTGGAACCAGTAGTTGGACAATATAATTAACCCTGATAAAAAATCTATTAAATCCGATTTGATTCTATTTTCGAATTAAAATTTTTAATAAGGTGCCCTATATTCATTTCCCATAGACCAAATAGAAATAAAATAGGATTTAAGGTGATGTCGGAGCCACGCTGATTGGTTGAAAATTTCCTAACCTCAAAAACTTTATATCATAAATAAAAAAAAGTGTACAATCGTAAAGCACAAAAATACGGTGATCGCGTGTTCTTGTTATAATAAGGAATGTTTATAAATGTTATACAGCATTTAATAATTTTTAGTTAAACCAAACAATGGGAAATACGAGGCGAGGTGAGGATGACGTTTCACATAGAAAATTGTAAGATAACCGTCACTTTTACGTAATTCCACGCGTCAATTTTAAGAATATTGCATTATATAAATTATTCAACATTTTGATTATTGAAAATGCTGTGATCCCGCGTTCTTTGCACGATAAAAAATCGTTAGCAACTTAATTTTCTGTATTATGAAGTAAATTTCGCGCGAACAATGGGAAATGCGGCTCGAGGTGGAGGTCACCATCGGTAAAGTTCGCTCCTACATCCCCTTAATAATTTTTTTAAATGTGTCCAACAACGGGTATATAGAAATTGAGGGATACCACATGGTTGGACAACATTTATATGTGCACTCTTTCAAAACCTAACCTCATAAAAATTATATTCCGTATTATAAATTTAATAAGACCGAAACTGATACAATTTCAAATTCACTAGACAGTTAATGTCATAAACAATGCTAATGAATTAATATTGTTATCATATTTATTTGTAAAAGTAATATTTTACCGCTGCCCAAGTGCTGGTCTGATTTTTTGTTGTGTCCAAGTATTGGGTATTTTACCTTAGCCCGAGCTCACTCGGTCCGTAAAATGGATCTTTACGGCCTAGGATGGAAAACTACTATAAGTTAAACAACTCACCTTCAGATGCTACGGAGATGGCGATCAGCAGCGACAAGCACAGCAGGCCGCCAAAGGCAAGCCTCATATTACAACACGTTCCGCCCATGTTGGCGAAGAAAAACAGTTTGAATCAATATTGTCGGACGCGTAAATGTCTTATAGGGTAGTGGTTACGGTAGAGAAACCACAGAATGACGCCCTACGTGCATAATCACAATAATAAAAAAAGTTGACTCGGTCATTTAATTTTGACTTTTTTTTATTGAGGTACATTAACGAAACGAAATTTTATTTGTACTTATCTGTACTGACTCTTTTTTATCGTGTTTTTTTGCAATAAGATCTCACGTCGGATGGACTGATCGTATTTATGCTTTGGCGCATGCAATAATGACCGTGTTTATTTATTTACAAGGTAATGACTGAAAATGTCAAAAAAGCAGGAAAATATTGTTTCAGTTTCTCAAGTTTATGATAAGAAGCAAGTATTAGTGTTAGTTATGCGGAAAAAATAAATAGTTACACTCACACAAATTGGATGGTTAAAGCTATATCCGTACTATTCAGCGGAGTGAGATATAAATCAATAAAAATATTTAAGACCCGACAATATAAATAAAAACCCGCTGCTAACTGCTTCAGCAGAATGGTTTCTCAAAGCACTTTTTAATCTAAATTCATTCTATATTATTATCATTAAAAACGAAGCTTTTTATTACTTTCTTTCTTCATATAAATTAATTAATATCTAAAATTTGTATCCATTTTGTTTATATATTTTTTTTATTGTCTATATATTGATAATATAGATATTAATTTTACAAATTTTTTTTGTTGACATAATAGTACATCGTGCAACAAGGGGAGAAATAGGCTATTTCTAGCTAGAGTGAGGTATTGCACGAGTCGGAGTCAGAGATGAGTGCTGAAAACACCTCAGCCGAGTCTAAAACGGCTTTTCAGCCCGTGTTCCACACTGTATTTTTTTAACGAAGGCATGAAAGGGCCTTTTTTCCCTAAAAGCAGGTAAAAATATTCATTTCTCACCTGTTTTAGGGTGGAAATGGCCATTTCTCATCTGGTTTAGGGTAAAAATGAATATTTCACACCAGTTGTTTTTATTTCTCACCTATTTTACGGTAGAAATGGATATTTCTTACCCCTTTCATAAAATACGTTCAAAAAATGCGAAATTTTCTCTCCTACTTTCACACGTGAAAAAAAGCCGATTTTATGCATGAGTTAAACAAAATCTACTTATAATCGTTTAAGGGGGTCTAGAATACCGACCTCTATTATGCAACCTACCGTACCGGCCGGACAGCAGTAATTTGTTATAACTCGATTGTTACTGCAGCAACTCGCGGACGTTCAAAGCCCTCATTGCTCCCGAGGGCGATGTACGATTTTTTCGACACTCCGTGCGGGAAGTTCGATTTCCCGCACGCTCGGCAAAAAGCGTGTGATCGAAATCAAACTTTTCACACGTCGTATCAAAAAGTTCTGTACGATACATGTGCGGGAAAGAGATTCTCGTCTCGTATGCCTTTCCACCCTCGCTTCGCTCGGGTGTAAACGTCATACGAGACGAAAATCTGCTTTCCCGCACTAGTAGCGCAATGTACTATTTCCGCACTAGTGTCGTAATGTACTATTTCGCATGCCCGGCGGAAAGTTATTTGTTTAAAAATGTCACATAACCTCACTCCTAGAAACTGCGACGCTTATGCTCGTGTTTCTACTTTTTTCCCGATTAGTATACCGCCTGCAGTGACATGCGGCCCAAGTGAAGCGAGGGCAGCAACACGCCGGCGGCGCACAGTGGAAACAAGTCGTTTTTTTGTGACAAAATCATATATCCCGGGATCGGCTAAAATATCTTCACCTCTTTTTTTTTTTTTTTTTAATAAAGGTGACGATTTGTAGAATATGGGAAAACCATACCCGATTTGGAAGTTTGATATCAAAAAACTTGCCTAAACATGCATATTTTCGAAAAAATAACAGAAAAAACGATCCAGAATTAAAAAAAAATTTTTTTTTAGTGACACGACACTTTTCCGATGTATTTTCATCCGCTGAACACGAATATTTGGGTCCCATCATCCAAAATCAAAACGTTTCAGAAAAAAACAATTTTTGAGTATATATATAGATAAATATAATGCTAAATTTATGATAAATTAAGAAAATTTCAAGGTATTTTTTTTTAAATCGATAAAAATAAAATATTTTTAATGTAATTGAAGCAAAGGTATTTACTTAATGACAATAGGTACGAATGATTAATTATGATAAAAGTACACACAAAAGTACTATGATTTTTATACTTCTGTCATCTATTATGCCTTCATAATGACTCGCGGATCGTTTTTCAGAACTTTTCCTAAGACTTGACTTTTGTGCAGAAGTTATGCGATTTTCCGTTTGTAAGATATAGCTCAGTAATGCAAAAGTTAAAAGTACAGTAGAATTACTCATATATACACAAGTGCGACGTTATACAGCTACGTATATACCTGAGAGCGTTTCCACGTACGCATTTTTTGTGTGGAATCAGTTTGATGGAATAATATGGTTTGTTAACAGCTTATGCAAATATGCCTGATTATAGAAGTTTGGTGAAACAGTTTGGCTTTCGGTGGTTTACTATAGAGAAAAAATGAAAATGTCAAGTTATTAACAATTTAATGGCACCATTTGGTATATACAAAAATGCAAGGGTACATGATTGCAATTGTGATTACGACTGTAATCTTTAACTATCAGTGATCTTTATTCGTGTTTTTTTCATTCATAATTCATTATATGTTCGAAATAACACTGCGATTGAAAATCTCTATATGTAAATTTAGCATTAAGTAAATGTGATCGTACCATCAATGTATGCACAAGTTTACGCTGGAACTTCAAACGTACGTTACTTAGCAATGGATTAATTTTAGAATAGAAAAAAGAAAAATTACATGCGCTTTACACCAAACTAAGCGTGTTGTTATTTCCCGCGAGGATTGTATAAACGTTATCAGTTTAACGCTGTAAGCGTAACTATATATTTAAGGAGGAAATTATTCTCAGTGTGTATAGTATAATAAATTTCTTTCCTTATTGTTTCTAGTTTTAATTATAGAGTACTAGCGAATGGACAAAAAAAGTTTACATGAAGAATATGGTTAAACTAATGTTTTTACTTACTTAATTTCTAAGAGTTTGAGATATAGACAGAAAACCCCCTTTAAATAATTCTTCTAACATTTTTTGGAAGCATTTTTAATACTTAGATCTACATAGTTTGAGTTTTAAGTTTATATAGTCATTAGATTCTCAACATCTAGGATGAAAATCATCGAAAACCATCGGACACCCAACTGCTTCTTTTAGGAATTAATAAAACTAAATTTTCATTCATCATTTCATTATAATAACATTTCATTTTCATCATTTTATAAAAATAGAATTCCCGAACTGGATAAACGAAAGTAGCATGAATATTTAAAAAATAATTGAAGAGCGTTGGTCTTTGTGTCATTAATTTTTCAAGTTTTAGTTTTGAGGATATTTAATTTCGCATTTTTCATTTGTGAGCCGTTTACAAGTCAAAGTAGGTGGCACTTCACAGGTGCATTGTACACATTTGGATCTAAAGTCCTCTTTGTTTTCATTTAGCTCGTCTCCGATGCGTAACTTCAAATTGCCATACTTGCATGTTCCTAAAATTTAGTAAATAGTAATGTAACCAGTGATTATTTTATTAAGATACTGGGTATTCATGATCCTTATTGATTCGTGATAATATTTAATATTTACCATTTTTATTTGGAGGTTTGGTTGATCGGATGATACTGTCGTTGGCATTTTCTGTGAAAGATAAATATAATTTAATATTCTTTTGAATATATAATTCAAGGTTGTCATGACCTTAAAAAATTCACTTACGACATCTGAAGAAAGAGTTGCAAGTGTTTGCAGGCGACTGGTTGTTCTCGAAGATAGGAGCACAATTTTTACGAATTTCGGATGGTCGCTTCTCTTCCAGTCCACACGAAGATTTCCTGCAGAATGGAGCTACGTTTTGTCCTACGAGCATGAAAATATAAATTATTATAAGTAGTTAAGACGCCTTATAAGTAGTCGAAGTTGTATAAGCAGTAGTACCATGAAAGAATAGTAATAATACGAAGTACTACGAAACCGAACATTGTCGCGTTTCATTCGTCTCATACTTCCTTTCCGCGTTCTGACGTGCAATGTGCTTCTACCGAACTTTGTAACTTTTCCTTATTATTGAATTTTAATTTTTTTATTTTTAATAGGTATAAATATTTTTAAGGCTATTTCGTTTCCAAAATTGAAGAATTTATGATTGTATAAAGCGTCATGTTTATTTCGAATCCGAAAAGTGAAGGCAATATTCAATACATCATATTTGACACATACCTTTATAACCTTCCATACATTGGCATAACAAGGTTGGCTGCCCCTTAGGCGTGAACCGTTCTCCGTCATAGTAGGTCCTTCCGTCCACGTCGCACTTATACCTTTCTTCTGGATTTTTAGCTAGAATAAATTAATAATTCTTCACTAAAAAAGGAACACACACCTTCGTTTAAAAATTAACATAAATTTAACTCAACACGTACGACAAATTTCTTCCCTTTGACAACAAGAATCCAGGTTTGGTCTTATGTAACATCCTGGTTTAGCCTCCATGGGGAAGCAGTCGATGATTGCGCAGAAGAATCTCACACTAAAAGATACAAAAATTATCACTTAGTTACGTCAATATTTTTTACACTTGAACATATTAAACATAATTTCCTTCTATAACTATACATCTATACTTACACACCCGTGTTATCTTTTCCGCAGTGACATGCCTGGTCACAAGGGTTAATTTGGTCCTCCTTTCTCATTCTCTCCCCAAGATTGTACGCATGGCCATTCGCGTAACACTTATTCGGAGATCTGTTATACAGATGAGAACAATCGTAACTGACAGCACAGCAGTCGCCTGGATTTTTGTAGATCGGTTTGCATTTGAGCTCCTCGTAGTACCTCAGCGGTCCCCTGCACTTTGATTTGTCGCATTCTGAAATTATATATTGATATAAATGAAAAAGACTTTTTTACAATTTCAAGCTATACAGAATCAGCAATAACACTTACTTTCAGCCGTAACCGCGACAACCAGCAGCCACAGGCACAAAAAGCAACTTAGGGCAAACTTTCTATTACTGTGCGTTCCGCTCATGTTGACTGAAAAAAACAGTTTGAATCAATTGTGCGACAACTCAACAACTTATAAAGAAATCTAGAGTAACGATGTCTTGCGGGGAAGTACTGCACGACGACGTGTTGTTTACACGGAAAATATTTAATCTAAAACATACAGTAAAGTCGTTGCTGGCGGTCGTTTAATTTTGACTTTCTTATTATTGCCACATTAATGCCGCTTCGGAAAAATTTACCCACACGTGCCATATAAAAACAAATCTCGGAGTTTGTACATACAAGCTGAGAATATGTAAAACGTATGCAAAGTTGTTTTTGAGAAGCTGCATAGTTGGGTACTTCTAGCCTTCACTAAGAAAATAGTTTTAAACTTGTCTGCATAGATATAAGACTTGAATGTAAGTAAACGAGGTTCAGTGTATTACAGTATATTTGTATTTGACCAAGGATTAGTGGATGTCTACTTATAGCCATATTTATAAACTATGAAAATATTAAATTTAAAATTAAAATTTTTTATGATAAATTATAATAAATTTGTAAATTAGTCATCTGAGGTAATGAAAATGTTGCATTTCATAATGATTTTCTAGTTTTTTAATCATTTCAACATCAGAAACAAAAGACTTGTGAATGTAACTATTTCGGTCGTATTCCATTTATTCTTTCTTTATAGCATTCGACGATTCGCACATTCTAATTACACGTCTGACTTGAAAAAGTCACATGGATATAACGGAGTTCGAGCTCGCAAAATTAGATATTTTGCTGCAAATTCAAAGTGAACGTTCGCTTTTTTGATACCCACCCGATATAAGATAATAAGAATTTTTCAGATTAACAATAAAAAGTTTAATGATTACAGCTAATTCTTTTTAATCCGAGACATAACATCTTTATCACAGCTAAAGATAATAAAAGCACGTAATTGTGAATTGCAGCCCCTTTATTTATACACGCAACGCTGCCTATATACTACTATATTGCCCTATTCTATTCTAGATCAGGTTCATCTGCGCGTTTGTCGTGAGGAACCGCACGTCCAACTTAGATTGAATCTGCGAGCTGTATTTTCGTCATCGTCATCGTCGAGGATTCGTCCGTGACCCTCTGCCTCTTCTCCACCTTCCTTCCCGATGAGTGCCTATGTGCTGCGCCGATTCATATATCTATTCCACGTACGCATTTGTCGCTTAGAATAGTTAATGGTGTTTCATTAGTTGCTTATAGCGAAGTTCGTGAATATCAAGGTTCGAGGAAATTGTTGGGCTTTGAGTATTGTGTAACACTTTGATTATGTGGGTAAACTATGGATATTGTTATTCATAAAAAACATTTTTCCAATATACAAACATTATCAGTCTCCAAAACTTCAAAAACATTCATAAGTTTTTAAATAAAAAGTTTATTTCTGCAAAGTCCAAAAAAGACCATTTCCAGCAATTTATTATGTAAAAACTGTTTTATTGAAGCATTTATAAATTTTACGTGGGCTGATTATTTCTTAGATATGAATGCTAATTCAGTGGTAATATACAAGGAGAACGCTTGACCTCCGGGAAACGAACGCAACTCGATTAGATAAAATAACACCAATGAAAACGTTAGAAAACAGGAAAATTTTTAACAATTTTCTCTCACTATTTTTAATTGCTTGTTATTTTCCAAGAAATTGATTTTTTTTTTAACGAAACAAAAGATAAGTTAAAGCTTTTTCTGACAACTTTTATAATCTCTTTTTCTCGTTTTTCTAAAGCGAATACTTGTAAAGTTACAGTCAATAAAAGAGACATCATATTTAACAAAGTTAAGTATATTTGAGATTTGGCGGCTCGTATCTTTAAAGTGTGTCAGGAATTGCTTCGTAAAGTCTCATCAAAATCCATTTGCCGAAGGTCAATCGATTTCCTTGTTAGTGATCATACTGATTGAGACAATTTTATTTTCAAAAAAGAAGTAAACCTATTTTTATTATTGTTAACATAATGAAGTGTGCGTTTCGCTGCATATTGACTATAATATGTGGAAAATAACGCTGCAATTGAGAATCTTTATGTAAATGCGTCATTATGCAAATCAAATCGACACATAGTCGATAATTACGAACAAATTTGAAAAATGTCCGATTTTCACACCAAACATGTCGGTATGCAGTATAATAATTTTTTTCCTTACTATTTTAAACTTCAATAAAAGAACTCACGCAAATTCGATAAAAAAAATGTTCTATTAAAATTTTCAATAATTCGTCATAATTTTATAGAACACTCGAATCCATAGAAAAATTGTAATCAGCTGTCAGAAAAATTCTTGCAAAAATAATAAAAATCCCCGCAATAATGACGACATTTACTACAAATATACTCGTAATAGTAATTTTTTCAAAATTTTAGCGAGACTCAGGTTTATTACAATTTCCAGTAACTTTCACCCACAAAATTTACCGAAAATCTTTCCAATTAAAGCTCGAAAAAAGTAAAGCTCCTCTACTTGAATCACTTTATAGTTTTATTGACACGGTCATTTCAAGCCTAAGTATTTAAGATTCGGTGTAAGAGTGGAGCTTATAGTTTACAACAGGAGCTGTTTGTTCAGAACACTTTCAAAGATTATATACGATGTTAAAGCCTCATCGGCAACAATAGCATTGTAAAACAATTGGGGACTGGCGGAAAATGACGAAGGTTAACAGAACCGTTGGTAAATCTTCTAGAAGAGCTCAAGCGTATTGTTTTTCGTCATTTTGAATGTTGCCAAACTAACCGAACAAATTCCAGATTATCACAGTTTTATTAAGAAATTTTCATGTTTTCTTTTTTTAAAGGATTATTAAATTTGTTAAATCAAAAAAATAAATTAATAAATTAGTAATTGTAGAAAAATATGAAATATAAAACTGCATGTAACAATTAATAAAAATTTAGGTATTTCTTTTAAAAATTTTTAAAAGTAATACCCATGAGAAATTTAAAAAAAGATATATTTTTATAATAAAAAAACCGCTGTCAATTCATTGTCACGTAGCTTCCTCAAAATAATTTTTTAAATCCTTTTATTAAATTAAAATTCGAAAAATAAATTTTTCTGTCCTCCAGCCGGAAAGCGCCAACTTCCCAGCCGCTGCGCGAAACGAAGTTGCCGCTTTCCGGCGCCGTCGAGCAGAAAAATAGTATACAGACCTTGGCCAGTAAAAAAGAAAGCCTCAGATCACATGTTTGTCAACCTCGGCTTCGCCTCGGCCGACAATTACATGTGATCTGAGACATTTCTTATTTTTACTGCCTAGGTGTGTAATACACTATTTCATCAAAAAAATTGGAAAAATTTTATGGAAAATATTAACTTGTAATTTTTTCATGGCTATTCATTGAGGTTCCATTTGCAATTTATTTGTTTGTGATTTTAATTCTTATATGAATGGAAAACAATCTTCTTCAAGTTCTATTCTTCGTCAAATTTTTCTTCTTCAAGTCCACTGTCAACGGCTTCTCGTCGTACATTGGTTCGAAATAAAAAAAATATTCTAAAATTGTTCTTTGATTGTGTTTACCTCAAATATTTCTGAAATTTATGAACCAATCATTTTGCCAAAAGAACTCATCCGAGAACTATCAATAATATACCTCTACAATGAATTTTGAAGCGAATAAGACAATTTTACTCTTGTAATAGTTGAACATATAAAACTCATTTTTTTTCATTTTTCAATTTTTACGTTTTTGTTAATAACAAAAGAACCGTGATAGCTAGAGAATTAATTTTTTTAGAAAATATAGGTAATTTAATTCTCTTTCGAATGCCACCCACCCCATTTAGATACATAGAGCCGTTCTCGAGAAATTACGATTTAAAAAAAAATTGAAAAAAATTTTAATCTCAAATATCTTCGAAATTTATGGATCAATCCTTTTGCCCAAAGAACTCACTCGATTGGTACACAAAATCTACCCCTACAAAGAATTTCAAAGTGATTAAGCCAATTTTACTATAGTTATTGAACGACAAAAAAAATCACTTTTTTTTATAAATTATTTTTTTTCTCAAAAAATAATGAATAAAAAAACCTAAAAATTTAGTAAGTTATAGTACTTAATATCCTTTATAACCAAAAAAATATTCATGTTAATATCTTTTTTTAATTTCGAAATATAACCTAATAAAATAACCTAGTAATATAACCTATTTACAAAAAATTACGTTTTCATCAATAACTTATGACGAAATATAGCTACCGACTTTTTTTTTTTTTAAATTGTAGATAATTTTATCCGACATACAGAGAATTCATGATATATAAACAATATTTGTTCTAAATATTAAAAAATCGAAAATAAAAATTTTGAAAATTAAAAAATGGCTATAAAAAAAAAAATTAAATTTTACAAAAATAGAATATTGACCCCAATTGTGGAAGCAAAATCTAAAAAAATGATCACTCTCCCGTTAAAATCGGTCGAGTAGATCATGAGATATCAGCGTATACGGACATACACACACACACACACACAAACATCCATACGGACATTTTCTAAGAATAGTGTATTTCGATTCCAAATTTGCTAAGTAACATTTCTAACACATTATCTCATAAACTTTTTTTTTACTATCACAAAGCTTCCTCTAGGAGGAAGCAAAAATGCCCAAAAACAACGGCCGTGACGAAACCTCGTTATTCGTGTATCAAACCAAAATTCAAAACAACACAGTTTTAATTTGACTACATCCGCCAATCATGGAAGATGGAACCATGGGGGTGAAAAATCCTTGTTTATATATTCTCACACATCAAGCTTGATAGTAAGACCCGCGCGAAATCTGAAGGCCTTTGTCACTGTAACGCGCAAGTCCTTCACCTTGACACAGATAGCGCGTCTCCGAAACTCACGGTGGACCAGCATATGTAATAATAATCGCGCGTACGTGCGAGCCGCGCTATAATGTATGCGCGATTTCGCGAGATCCGCGCGTAAAATATGCGAAAACGAAAGCGCGATAAGAGTTTTCGTCCTTTTTTCGCCTCTATATTTTTACGGAGATTTCCGAGTTTCGCCGGAATGGATTTTGCAATTGTTTTGAAATTTAAATGTGATCGCTTAATTTAGTTTTCGCTATTGCGGTGGAGACGAGGTATATCGGGTTTCCGAGAATTTAGGTGTCACGGTTTGAATTTCAATGTTCTTTTTTGGAGTTATGAATAATGGCTGTTTTAATAATTCGTTGATAAGCGGGGCCAAGTATCACGCATATATTTCTAAACGCACTTTATGAATAATATTTTTAGCTACCTTCAAGTTGTAGCGAATATTTATCTATATCTCCCGCGCATTATCACCGGGACCAGTGTAGTGTACTCAGGTGGACACAGGGCGCGCTAATCACTCATAGAGTAGAGGAACCGAGGTATCCTGCTACACGGAGAGAAATTTTGTAGTGAAAATTACAAATATTCGAGGCAAAATTACCAGTTTCTATGGTAATGGATGGACAGACTGACAATTTCAAACTTTTTACCAAAGTGCCTTGGTAAAATTTTTTTTTAGTTAATTTAAATTAAAAAAATTAACTTTTTTTATCTATATTAATGGATATATAGTATTTTAATATAGAAATAGAAACAGAAACAAGGATGAAAAAACATTAAACTGAAAAAAAATTTTTACGGAAGCGGGATTCGATCCGACGATCTTTGGGTTGAGAGTCCGACGTTCTACCGACTGCGCCACGGAAGCTGTTACCAACAGTCATTTGAATCGCCGTTATTACTTACTGAAAATATGTGTATTGTTTTCATTTTAACGTCGCGCACGCCTCTAGTATCAGTCTTCTGAAACACAATAATGCGCAGTGCGCATGCGCGAATACACAAATACCAGGTTATTTGGCAAAATTTATCAGTTTTCTTAGTAAAAATTCTTAGGTTACCCTGTAAAAATGACTAGATCTCAATTTTTACCAGTGTGTCTGGTAATTTTTATTCCGATAATTTGGTATTTTTTTTAAGTGGTTATGGTAGTTTTTCCTGGGAAACTTATAAATTGTATTAGAAACCTGGGAATATCACGGCTTTTGACAGTCTATCCATGCACTACCAAGGCACCTTGGTAATTTTTACTCTAAAATTTCTCTCCGTGTAGGGAAAACGGAGAACTCGCTCTCTTTCGCCTGGGCCACTCCGCAGCGTACATCTACCTCTCCGGCACCCTGACGATATCATACACCTGGATACCACCACTCAAGTGGAATTGAATCAATCGGCGTCAAGATAGCAAGTAACCATATCGTGGAGGTGATAACGGTGGATTCGAGAGAGAGTGGTCCTGGGCGGGAGAGCCCAGCCCTTGCGCATTGATAAAAGATAAGTACATAGTTTGTGCAATGTCATGATCGGTACGATAACTAATTTTATATTGCAAATTTATATCTGATCAGGCTAATCATTTTGATGTTCCGAATTTGTATAAATTAATAGTTTGAATAATAGTACGAATATAAGCTGTGTAAAATATGCCAATTAATAATGTGGACAATAATAAGAGAAAAGTAGAGAGTAAAGTTTATAGTACGCTAACTTCGTGTATTTGCGACGCATTCCTTGAGGGATTAACACGATAGGTGTGATAGCCTTGAATAGACTATAGAGATTATGTAACTATATATAGGAAATAAAGATATACTTACGCCCTGACTTGTGTTTGTGATTGTCGAAACTAATATATATATCTATTTAACATTTGTATCTGATAATAATTATAACTTACAAAGTCTACGACAACAAGACAATTATTTGAATATAATTTAAATAAATTCACGACTGAATATAATATCGTTTTTTCTTATTTCTATTTTCATTCATTATATATGCTAATTTTTTGCAATACTTACGTTCCCTAGCAAAAATCGAAAATGTAGCAAATTGTTTAGTAAGTGTAGAAAAGTGTAAAAATGTGTAAGAAAATGTAATAAAATGTAGTTTAATGCTGGATTTCGGACATATTTTACATCTTTTTACACTTATTTACACTTCCTTTACATTTTCGTACACTTTTGTACATTTCATAAAATTTGTAAAAATTCGTAAAAATTTACAGTTTTCTACACTTATTTACACTTTGTTGCATTTTTTTACATATTTTTTTACATTTTTCTACACTTTCCTTCCTAAAGTTAATAAAATTTTTATTAACCACAAAAATCTATAAATATAAAAAAAATTATAAGAAAGTGTAAAAAAATGTAAAAAAGTGTAAAAAAACATTTAAATGTAAAAAAATATAAGCAACTGTAAGAAAGTATAAAAAAACTGCAAGAATGTGTTGAAAAACTGTAAAAAATGTCAGAAAGTGTAAAAAAGGTATAATAAAGTGTTAATAAACGTAAAAAAAGTGTAAAAACACTATAATCAAATGTTAATAAGTATAGAACAACTGTAATATGTTAATAAATGTAAAGAAGTGTAAAAAACTGTAAAAGAATTTTTGAATTATGAGTATCAAAGAAAGTGTAACAAAATATTAAAAAACTGTAAGATAGTGTAAAAAAATGTAAAAAGTTGTAAAGAAAGTGTAAAAAAGGGTAATAGTATATTACGCACCATGGGAGGAAAAAACTTGGACAGTCCACAGCTCGTGTAAATTGCCACCCGAGCCGAAGACGAGGGTGGCAAAGACGAGCTGGGGGCTGGCCAATTTTACTCCCGTGGTGCGTATACTATTTTTCCTCACACCGGGCCGAAAGTGCCTCATTCCCGCCCGGTGTGAGTATACACTTTTTTTACATTTTTTTACATTTTTTTTACATTTAGCTACATTTGTTTACATTTTAAAATTTTTGCTAGGGTTTCTTTAAATTAGCTTAGATTAATTTGTAAAAGTGCTGACTGTAACCTAAACAATAACAATAAACCTATAACTACAAAGTATCATGATAGTCACGCAGCATTCCAAAACTGCACCTCTCCAAGAACCAAATAAAAAATTGCCCAAACCATGCTTCTGCTAATTCCGAAGCGAGCCCGCGTATATGTGCAAGTAGCCGCCCCTTTAACAACCGCCAGAATTAAAGGTCCTTAACCCTCCCCCCCCCGGGCATTCCTGGCGATCCGAAAGGGCAAGAACCCCAGGTCCCCAGCCGATACCTACAGCTGCTCTCCGAAAATCATCGTCCGCTCTCCCATCTACCCATCGCTGCATGCTCGTATTATACGCTGGCGCATGCGCAGTGTATGCCTCTTTTCTTTCAGTCCCGATGTGCACAGTGCTTCGACATCATCTATACACGCGCGATCGCAACATGGCGGCCCGAGTCGTGCGGAGCGAGTGAGAGCAGTTCTGCGGCAGTTTATTAATTATCCCGATACTCCTTTAGCTTCTTACACCGTGGTTGGGTTGAATTATCATGCATTTGCTGAGGCGCCTCCAGCACCCGACGAACCTGCCGAGCACGTACAGCCGATCGCTCCTCGCCGTGGCCGGTCGCGTCTACGAGCTCTTCTCCGTGCCTGGCTGCTAACGAGCCCTGAAAAGGCCTGCCCCTTTCGGGTCTCTTGCCCACGCCTCTATCCTGTCTGGATTATATACCGAGGGCCAATATATAAGGGTCATCGGGTGTGTGTGCGCCCTGTGCGGTTCAGTCGTCAGGAAAAAGTCGTCGGAGTGTGCCACGCAGGGCCGAAGAGAGGATAAACAAGAGAGCAAGAGTGAGTATTGTTGAGGGAACAGGAGTCGCGACGACGAGGAGGTGAAAAATCCGTGTGCTATACTTATGGTACGATGTGTAGGTAGAGTGTAGTGTGCAGCTGCGATGCGACGCGATTCATTTTCAGGGCGTGAAATAATTTTCCGTATCACTCGGCTCGCTCGTTCGGATTTTCATGAGGACGATGGCGTGTGATACGGACCGAGAAAATAAGGGAGCGAACGTTGGGATTTAAAGTGCGGCCTGCTGTTCACGATTTCGTGTTGTAATTTTGTGAAAGAACGGTATTTGAAAACTTATTATGTATATTTATATACAAAATTGAGTGTATTGATGGGTAATTAAATAAAAAGTTTAATGAGGTTATTGATTTGAAATAGGGGTTATGAGATAGTAATTAGTTTTTTGTTTACGTTCTGGTTCTGCTAGATTGATAAACATTCCTATAGTCGGTGACGACCGTGACGTTGGCTAGACCGTACATGAAAATTAGGTGATATATGTAACGATATAGTGGAGTAGTGGATATTTCGCCTTTAATCTGTCAAATTTTATCTTAATTAAAAATCAGAAAATTTTAATAAAATAGTTTTTTAATGTGCTTTTATTTTTTTTACAGGTGAACATTAATCTAGATGTAAGAGTGATTGTATATTAAAGCTGATACAAAGTAATAGGTAATTTTGTTGCTTCATGTGTAGTTTTTGTTGCGTGAGTATGTTAGTTGCACAAATAGTAGGTAAATTTATAATTTTAACTAGATACCTTGCGTGACACATACAAATTTATCCAAATATGCAGAATAGCATACTAAAATCCTGATAGAATTTTAAGAGAGTTATTCCAAATCTTTGCTAAACTCTCGGCTTTTCAACAATCAAGGATTTTGACTTATAGCATCAAATACTTAGAATCAGTTTATTATCATAGCAGAATGGCAGAAACAGAGCGTATTACCACATACGGGAGATATCCATCCTGTGCATACAATTCTCGACTCGATGAAAGAAGGTCAAGAAGGTAAAGTGAACATCTTATTTATTTATTGTATTTTCATTTATTTGGTTTATCAATTATATATTTTTAAGCTATTCTTTATTTGTAGGCTTGCTATGATATTAGAAAGAAATAGAAAATCAGACAAGCCAGATGATTTTGTGTGCTATGAATCCAGTGATGATGAGGAGGAGACTGTTATGGATGGGATACAATATTTAAAGACATCGTTTAATTTTGTGGATTATGTTCGTTCTCGAGAAACTAACACAAGGGAAATTCGTAAGATTAATCAAGAATTTGGCTCCCGTCATATTCTAAGTCATGATCTTTTTAAGGAATATTCAGTTAGTTTAAATAATATGAATAAAGTGTTTTGTTCACAATGGCTTAGTGACAGACAAGTTGTGTTTGGTACAAAGTGTAACAAACTGATGGTATATGACGTTTCCACACAAAAATTAGATCAAATTCCATCTTTAGATGGAAGACCGAATTCATCTAATGGTGGTGTTGCCGAACAGCAATGTGGTATACATTCTGTTCAAATAAATCCATCCAGGTATTTATTAATTTCTTGATATTTTACTATTCTTCTATGTATCTTTTTACGGCTTATGAATTTTTAATTTATTCTTTTAGTATGAATTTTTTATAAATATTTATAATTGCTATGTTTACAGGACTCTTTTGGCAACAGGAGGAAAAAACAGCACCGAAATAGCAATTTATAGATTGCCTACATTAGATCCTGTCTGTGTGGGTGAAGCAGGTCATAGAGACTGGGTCTATGACATGTGCTGGTTAGATGATGAATTTTTAGTTTCAGGATCTAAAGATACAAAAATGGCTTTATGGCAAATTGATAGTGATTTGTCTGAAGCTCCCGATAAAGCTGAGGTAATATCTCACAGGTATGTCACAAAGTAGTACTTGAAAAATTAAAATAGTTTTCAGTATTTGTAGTAATAATTATTGTCCTGTAATCTAGGTTAATACAGCCAGTTTCCATAAAGGAATGCAAATCAGCTCAAAAAGTAAGATCATTACTTTTTAACAAAGCTTATAAAGAAATTGCAGTTCTGTCTATGAACAGTTATATTCATATATGGTCTGCTGAATCATTTCAACAAAAAATATCACGTAAGCTACCTACATGTCAAGATAATGTTTGTTTAGCTGTACATGAGGATGGACTGTACGCAGTTGGTTGTCGTTCGAATACATTGCTTTTGGATGCAAGAACGCTGCAACCAATTAAAAAAGTACCATCAAGGTAATAATATTTTCAAATTACTCAATCTATCAAACATTTATTATCTATTTAACATAATAAATTTCAATTTTCAAATAATTTCTGCTCTTGTTAAAATCAATATTAATGACACTTGGTTGTTTATTGAATACAGGTATAGCGGATGTGGTATTAGATCAGCAAGTTTTCTAGGTTCAGTTTTAACTATCGGAACAGGACTCGGCATGCTTATGTTCTATGACATTAGAGCTCAAAAATATTTAGAGTCTTCTATTAATTCCAATCGAACTGTTATGTTAAAAGCTTCCAAGGGATATGTGGTATGTATTACAATAATATTAATGTATTAATTTATCATAAACATAATATTTAATAGGATCTATATCTAAATGAGCTTCAGTCTAACCAAGTTGAAATTAAATTTTCAATTTACTCACGAACGTTTTTATTATCCTCAATAAACGTTATATTCTCCTCTTTTGATTAACTTCTTCAGCCATTACAAATAAGTTAAATTTTATACATATATAATAAAATAATTAACTGTTTGTTATATTTATCTATAGTTCCCTGATGAAGATTACATCGATGGATTCCAAAACGTGAAGTACACACCTGCCATTTACACACATTGTTATGACGCATCGGGAACACGTCTCTTCTGCGCTGGCGGTCCTCTTCCAACAAACCTGTACGGAAATTATGCAGGATTGTGGCAATGAAGCATGCAAGTTCTTTTAATACCCATAGTCCTAATGATAAGAATCTTAATCACATTTTGTGACGTGCATTTAAAAACTGTTAGGGTGTTTGTATGCATAAAACCAACAATTAAACGATGACTATAGACGGATCGTAAATTGTTTAGGCATGTATCAAGTACATTGAGCCTAGTTTGTATAAAATAGGTTAATTTTGTAAAACGCTCGTTTTATTCAAAATAAGCGCAGCGTTTTTATGTATTGACTTAATACTTTGTTCGACTTGCCGTGAATATTCGTTCCGTTACTTCGTTTCCGAATTACTTTCGTGTTAGCACGATGACGAGACATCCCACTTTATTTGAAATTTAAGCGGTAGTTTAGTATTCAATGTAAAGAATTTTCACAATACAATTTGCAGCAATTATTCTGATACTAAGACCTTGAAAGATTGATATGCAGTGGACTTTGTGGTATAAATTTTGTTCTCTCTTTATTTCATTCTTCTAAAGATAACTGATTTTTAATGTTGCATTTCATTGAATTGTATTTTTAAATTTATATAATATTTAATTATTTTATAAATTCGAAATTGTAAGAAATGCATTTCCAAATTTTCGAGAAAAAAGGATTACCACTGAACCCAGTATAAAATTAGTTAAATGAATGCTAGGTATTCTTTATCCACATAATATGCATATTTAGATTTTATTGTGTAAATGATACTGTCAATCAGCATTGCTAATTAATTTCAGAGTATATGTGAATGTCCATGTATAATTTTAGTGTATCCGTGGTCAAATTAACTACTTACTAAAGGACTTCAAAATCAAGACCTATAATCTAAGGAAAAATTGATCTCTCGTTAAATATTAATAATTTGTAGATTGATAGAAATTGAGTAAAAATAGCTGACGTTTTTTATAAAAAAAAAATGAGAAGCATAATAGATTTTCAAGTCCAATAGTAATTCATTAAATCGTTTCGGCAAGACTAACAGGATGCGTAAACTGTGATTGTGTAAATGCGTTTGGTAGAGTGCAATGTAAAGAATTTGTTTAAGTATTGCACATGTCTACGTTAAGATGAAACGAATTATGTCATTAATACAATTGTAACCGCCAATCATATTCCAAGAGGAAGGATGACTACGGTTCTATTAATGCAGCCATTATTGGCGTCTAGCTGTTTATAACTCCAAGCGATAGAAAGTCTTTCATTGATGTTATTTATTGTCAAGGGTTTGTTTATTAAAAGACGTGAGTAGCTTTTAAGTATATTCATTGGAAAACTGATTAATGCAAACAAAATGATCATCCATTGTAAATTTTCACGTGTCTTTTCGCTCGTCGCTTGGAGGATTTGTTGGTTTTTCAATTTTTTTTTTGTTTGTTTATATACATTATTTCAAGAGAAGAATGGATTAATGTGAAGTTTAAGTTTTTAACCATGAAACATCACAATTTTTTAATTGCGCCTTGAAATTTATTATTTTGCGTTACTATAATAAGTAGAAAATGTTATTATTTATAAGCTTGCAAGGAAATGCAAAATAGAATAAAAAGTGCCACATGACTCCATTCTAACTTAATCAATATATTGATTATGCTATTGAATTAAATACCGATGGGTTTAATTTTCATTTATAATACCGGGTATCTTTTAATTCAATATTCTAAGGTAACAATGTTTAACTGTCTCTCAAACACGCAAACGATAACAGTTATTGTTCCTATTTTTATCGTTAAGGGGGTGCCATAGCCGTATCATTACCGACTGAGCAATTGGCACAGTTTCGAGCTTATTAAAAATAAAATACGTAAAATCACAAAAAATCAAGAGAACACTTCGCTGTGGTTTTGAACGTTCTATCACTCAGTAAAAGTTTGAAGTCGAAGTATTAAGTGGTTTTTGCAAAAACTTTGAACAAAACAAAATTCGGTTTCGTTCAAAGTTTTTGCAAAAACAACTTGACATTTCGACTCCAAACTTTTACTGGGTGATAGAACGTTGAAAACCGCAGCGAAGTGATCTATTGATTTTTTCTGATTTTACGTATTTTTTTTTTTAATAAGCTTGAAACTGTGTCAATTGCTCGGTCGGTAATGGTAGGACTATGCCACCCCGTGATTGCGAACATATTTTAAACATAGATGTCTATAATTTTTATGTATTTTTAACATCACATTAGGAGGTATTGATGCGGGCGATGATCAATTATCGGATAATTTTTATAAAAGAAAAAATAAAAACATACTTTTTCATGAATTGAAAATTATACATTTATTTGACGTAATTTTGATAATTAAAAGCTGGTCGGTAAAAAAAATTATTAACTTTAAAAATCGGAACATGCTGTAAAAATATTATTTATAACACGGAAGTTTCGAAAATTTGTTATTACAAAAGACTTGAAAACGTGTAGAATTCGTGTTCTGCCTAAACTATATCTCATTAAAAATGAAAAAATAACGTAGACATTATGAAATTTATGTAGTTTCTAAGAATTATTAACATAAGCAAATTGAATTAGAAAGAAATTTAGCTTATAAATAAAATAAACCATATTCAAAACAAACGACGTCAATAATGAAAACATTTCTGTGATTCTATGAATAATTTAATGAACTTGATATTCACTGATATTTAATTTTTTAAGAACGGATACTATTTTCAGTAACTCATTGTTATCAATCAGCGTTCTAGGCGTACATTTATTATAATAGCCGATAAATTAATTCTATGCATTTGTGTTTAATTCGGAGAAAATATCGAATTTTTAACACATCTTGAATCACAGTAATGCAAAATATTGATAAAAGTATTCATTTAAAGGAACAATAACACATGAAAAATCCTCGCAAAGACGTCAACACACAAATGCGCGTTTAAGGGTTCATACAAGTGTACTGCATTATCATGTTCATAATACAATAAGATAAAAAACAATTACTATCCTCACGCAATCGACTCCAAAAGCAAAAGATTACCGAGCCAGGACTGCGACTTGTCCTGGTTTCATCTTGATCGTGCATATAGATGAACAAAAAAAAAACAATTAAGACTGGTATTTAAAATAAATAATAATCGTTGAAAGCGAGCGACAAGCGAATGTGGCGGGCGAAAGTATAGGGGGAAAATGGGTTGAAAAAAAATGGTGTGGGCGAGAGATGACTGAAAATAATGATAAATAATAATTCTCGACACGGCGAGAGCGAGATAAACTTTAGAGGGAGAGTGAAGCGATAAAAGCGAAAATGCGACACATACAGCGATTTTGATTTGTGGTGGAAATTCTCTGCGTATGCCAACTGTCCTCGTTTATAACACATGTTATTTTGTATCTTGACGGAGAAACCCACGGGAATTTTGCCCGAGACTGCGGTATCCGAAGGCGTATCTATAATGATAATTACACCGCTGTAATCCGTAATTATTATACCGGCGCTTTCCGCTAACGGAAATTGTGTAAATAAACTAAAAAACGAAGCTATTCGCAAAAAAATTGATGCCTTGGTGGTTGTTGATAATTTTACACCCTCACTTATCCAATTAATTTACTTACCTTATTAATAATATAATTCATTCCAAAATTAAAAATTTCTCTATTTTTAACAATATTTACCTTTTGTAAATATTAAATTTTCCGTTCACCATCATTTCAGTTATTATTACTATTATTAGGAAGTATCATAATTAATGTACAATTGAAGTAAAAAAATGCAACATGTGCGTTTTGCATAATATCTTTTATTATAAATAATTTATTGGTGCTACATGCTAATATATTATGTTACATCGAAATTCCTCTCTTAAAATTACATATATCATATGTAGAGGGTGTAGTTATTGATCTCTTGTACAAAAAATGGTCAGAACCCCTTGGGTATGTTCGTCGCATACATATAGGACAATTTCGTGCACAGGTGAACGCGATTCGCCTGTCGTTTATTTTTTTCTCCCCCTTTTTTCCGCAAAATTAAATGATATGTGGTATGCGAGGGACTTGGCCTCGGGCGTGTCTCCTAGAATTTTCACGATGTCTATGAATAATTAGGTGTACGCACGCGCGAGAATACCAATGTGTGAGCGTGTACGGCACCTCTTTCTCGACAACACGATTCCTCGATAATGTTTTTTTTTTCTTTTTTCCGTCAATTTAATCGTGATATGCGTGATCGAATACACAATTTTTATATAATTGAACTTTGAACGTTCCACGAACGAGAATTAAGACTTCATCTTCGACGACGCGTTTTATTATGGTATGTTCCTCGGTTTTCTTGTACTGCAAAAGTATGCGCTTTCACCGATAAGGCTTTTTTTGTAAGTTTTGACTTTTCTCTAGACGAGGTCTGGTTATTCTTTTTTTTTTTTTGTGGTGGGGAACGCCTCGCGGGCAAGCAAATATTCACAGCTAAGCTTTTCTTCGATAAAGGATTGGTAACCTCTCGTACCTTTGGTTATTTCTTTTCTCGTCTTTACGATATGCGATGAAAGTACTAGCAATACTTTTCTTATTTATTATACAAAGTTAAATAATACATTTGTCTTTGAGATATTGCATGAAAACTTTTCTTTCTGTCAACTTTGAATTTGTCAAGTAATCGACATTTATTTGAAGAATAGATATAAATAATGTATCTAGTGAAATGTTTTATAACTGTTTTATATATAAATGGATCGAACGATATATTCATGTAAGTAGAATATCCAAAGATACAATCTTAAAAATCATTGTACATTATATGTAAAATTACCTACCGGCAATTGATATAAAAAATCTTTAAATGACTTTTTCCTAGCACAATATTATTAATTTTTCACAACTTTACATAAATCTAAAAATCTGTGCACCTCATTTATTGTTGCCAAAGTAAATCCTTCAAATTACAAGAGAAAAAAACCGTCATGCAAAAAGAGTTTCATGCAAGCTCCCAATACCGGTTAATAATACAATACTTTGGAAGTCTGCGAGCGTTATAAAAAATACTTGGTACGAATGTCAAGAGGAATTCTAAAAGTCTTAAGATTGGTCTTAAATTAATGATATTTTCGACTTTCCTTGGAACGACAATTGTATAATTATATACTTTTCGCCTCCGCTACTCCGCAATTCCATTATTCTCGCCATAAAACCTCTCCCAACTTTCCAGCAACACCTCAAAACCAATGCGTTGGTCCAGCAACAATTCGCGACCGTCGTCGCGCGGGCTCGCGTCGATGATCGCCTCCTCCTCGATGTAATCCACCATCGGCTCGAAATAAATAAATAAATGTGCGTGTGCACGTACATGCACGCACGCATTATGCGCGGTAATACCCCGTAATATACACGCGCGAGCGTGCGGATCGATCGTCGCCATTGTACACGTGGAAGTGTACAAAAGCCAGCCAGTGTGTCGCGCCTCCAGAAACTCGCCGCGAGTATTTCCGAGTGACGATTATACTCGCATGTATAGATACACAGCTGGAAATAATTCACGAAACTGTCATCTTTCCGCCTCGATAGCACCGGGATATAATATGTATATGTGTGTGCGTGTGTAGGTATATATATTATATCTGCGCGCGGCGTATCGCGCAATTTCCGTTTGATGCACCGCCCGAGGAAGATTATTCCTTTCGCGTTTTATTCGTATAATATTATTATACGATCGATATTGATTTTCGTATACTTCTGCGAAACGGTCGGGCCGTACGCGCGTGCTCACAAGAAGGGACGAGAGCAAAGTTTAAACCGCATTAGAAGAATGATCGAGTGTACGAAAGCTCGCGATGGTTTTTAAATTCGTTTATCTATATACTCGTTCGCCCATTTCTCTCCGCCGCGTTTTTAACTTTCTTACATACACACGGTACGTGCACACGCGCGCCGACAATATTTTTCGATCCCTATCGCAAAACGTCGTATGTCTTTGGAAATTCCGGTCTAATTTTGGACGACGGCTCGATTTCGCACGCACACACTATCGTGCAATCGGGGTTTTTATCAAAACTTATACGGTAATTATGCTACGAACGAAAGTATACACATATACTTACGCTTATAGTCGGCCTAGCAAATAATAAATATATATATATATATATGCGCATAATGTGTATTGTTGCACACGTGGTGTTCGCGAGTATTGGTAAAAGACTTGGTGAATTGTTTAGTCCCATTATGTGCGACGCAATAAGCTAATAGTACCATCATTTTGTTTATCCGGAAAACTATAATACCTTGTCAAAACAGTCAATACTACGACGACTCAAGGTCTTCAATCCGCCTTTGAAGACCCCCCAATAATATCTATCACAATTATTGCAAACCAATAAATCCAAACCCCTCGCATCGGTATAAACATTGAAACGCAATTCCGCGTGCTCGCATATACAACCTCGAGTCATCGCAGTACCGTCCGACCACAAAAAAAAAAAAAAACCGTCGGGCTAACCGCATCATACAAAAAGCTATAATAATACGTCAAGCGAGTCGAAATCATCGAGTTTCCTGGCCTCGCAACGAAAGACATTCTGGATTTTGATATACAAAGAAACCACGCGAGCCGCCTTCTCTCGCAAAGCAACACTGCCACTCTATACACCTCCTCCTCTGAGCTGGCGCACACAACTACCAACCCCTCGACCCGATCGAACTCCCAAAACCCTCGCTTTTTCGAAATCAGAGCTGTCCGGTCTCTAGCGCCTTGTTTATATCGGCAACCAGGGCCCCGAGGACAGGCCTGAGCTCCGACTCGGCGCCGAAGCACGCCTCGAGGAAATCCGGATGCACGAGAAAGTCGAAGACCTGGTCGCAGCGGTCCTGCGACTTGTCCGTGAGGTGTGGCTTGATCAGAGCGTGCACGGAGGAACGGCAGCGCTCGAGGGATTTCACCAGATAGGCGCGCTCGTAGCTGAACTCGAGCTCGTAGAAGGAGAGGACGGCCATGGCGGTAGCGCGCAGCGCCTTGCGCACGTCCTCGATTCGAGCGGCGTCCGTGGGCCCGAGCTGCTGGTTGCGGTGTAACAGGCCGATCTGGAATTAGAGACAGGTGGTTATTGGGTTGCGGTAGAGAGGAAGAGAGGCAGGTGTATTGGGTGACAGATGGTTGGTATAAGTTTTTGGGAAGAGGAGGATGGTGTATGGGAGAAGTTGGATGTGTCTGTTAGTGATTGGGAGATTGATGTTATATATATATATATATATCACACACACACACACACACACACACACACACACACACACACACACACACACACACACACATATATATATATATATATATAACATCAATCTCCCAATCACTAACAGACACATCCAACTTCTTTACCTATTATCACCTATATATATATATATACGCTTTACCTATTATCACCTATATGTGTGTGTGTGCGTGCGTGCGTGCGTGCGTGCGTGCGTGCGTGCGTGCGTGCGTGTGTGTGTGTGCGTGTGTGTGTGTGCGTGTGTGTGCGTGTGTGTGTGTGTGTGTGTGTGTGTGTGTGTGTGTGTGTGTGTGTGTGTGTGTGTGTGTGTGTGTGTGTGTGTGTGTGTGTGTGTGTGTGTGTGTGTGTGTGTGTGTGTGTGTGTGTGTGTGTGTGTGTGTGTGTGTGTGTGTGTGATAATAGGTAAAGCGTATGTAGTTCGTAGTTTGTGCATTGACAATTCCGTTTTTAAGTTTATTCTGCGCAGTAATATTAACGAAAAGATTCGTTATAATTTTCATTTACTCTTCTCCCTTGTCAATGTTTCTCGATGAAAGTATAAATTTTTTCCAATCGTGTGCGTAAATTGCGCTTTCTAAAAATGAATATGTGAAAATCCAGTTCACTGGTGCGAATAAGTAAAAAAATTGACTTATTCTTTAGTGAATATTCACTTATTAGGCAGTGAAAATTTTATTCTACTACTTCAATAGGTGAATATTCACTAAAGAATTAGTCAATTTTTTCACTTATTCGCACCTGCATTGACCGACTGTTCACATATTCATTTTTAAAGAGCGCATTAGCGCATACAAAAAATCGGGTTCGAATAACAGCAACAGAAGTTATGTTTTCTACTGTCGCTGTGCTCGTATAATGCAAAGCCATCATTATTGCGTCCTTCTTGCAAAATATACTATTAATTCACCTTGCTAGATGAAATTACTTTTGTCACTTTTAACTCTATAAAAGACCAATTTTATACATAAAGCATAACGAGTTTTAATTCATATTACGTTACACATAAATTTTGACGATAAAGTCGTATAACTATATGTCACTTCACTTGATAAAGTATCAGCGAACAATTTCTAGTTTAGTCCACATCAAAAACAAAACAACCAACTTCCCGAATACTTACATAATAGTAAACTGAGTTAACATGTAACCGAAACTATGAAAGCTATCTACATTTAGTTTTGCAAAGCACCGTCAACGTAGTATATATATACCGTCACAGAATAACTTTGATAATAACGTTGCACAAATATTCGCGAGCTGTTATCAACAAGTCCAATTACATTGTCGTACAATAACAATTTTAAATTTACCCAATGCATGTAGTTTAGCTCTATTAATAATTGAATCGAAAAGCAAGTTAAAAAAATCACATTTAAATCAGCACATTATTCCACAGGGAATCAGTTTTAATACAATTATTACTATCAATTCTATAAAAATATTGAACGTATCTCTGACCTATTTCAGTGCAAATCTAAATTTTCTACTTTCCAAACATCATTTCCAGCCCTCCCATAAAATCCCATCCTTATCAACAAACCAACTCCTCTCAAGATGCCACTGCTTTCACCCACAACAATAGACACCAACCACATCATAGAAAAAAAATTCGAGCACATCGCTCAATTTTATCATTCCCCTCTTTTCGAACACCTCTAAACCCACCGCTCCCCTTTCAAGATCCCCCGATAAACCTCGGCACTCCCCCTCACCTTTATCGACAACTTGACGATGTTCTTCAGCACCTTCTCCGGCTGCTTCTTATCGAGCTGCTGGCTGTTTCTCGCGGCCCGCTCCATCAGCCTGTAGAGGTTGTCGAGGAGCGACGTCGTCGCGTCGTCGATGAGGAGCGAGCGCCCGGCGTTCGACGCCGCGAACCGGCCCAGCAGCTTCTTCTGGGCGCGCAGACCGAGGTCGCGCGCTCGGCTGCCCGTCGTCAACGTCGTCGTCGTCGTCACTGCGCCGCTGCCCGGCACCCCCGGGTACGCTCCACCACCTGTGGCCGCCGACTGCATCACTGTGGAGAGCGAATGGTTAGTATATTTGTTAGCTGGGTTGCATATAGTGTGAGTGTGGAGTTGACATCTGTATGCGGTACCGTTATAAAACGAATAAGTTTACTCGATTCGTGGATGTTAGGTCGGCGCAATACTTACTTTTGGCACCTTGGATTTTCATATTAAGTATTATATATGATTATATCTTCTTTTCTTTTGATTGATATATATATATAATATTGTTCTACGTATTTGACATTGAATTTGTGGGTATAGCGTGCGAAGAAAATGAATAATCAAGAATTTGTGAATAAATTAGAAGCGAAATTGAAAGGTGCAAACACGTGTATATAGCATACCAAAATTAAAAGGCGGAACTTCCGTGTAATAAACGTGAAAATTCCTGCGTATTCTAATTTGTATTTTATTTACAATATAATAACTTTACACTTCATATAATAACACAATACACAAGAAAATTCTAAATAAGGTCGACTCGTCCCGATGCCTGCCACCGACTGAATGATAATACCTTTTTAAAACATTCAACGTCATTATAAATAATCTATATCTTTAATGGCTTGCGTATATCTGATATGATAAAGAAAAATGTTTTCAATTGTTTTACATTTGCCGATGCGATGCGTCAAACTGCCGACATCGGGAAAACAGGTGATTCATCGGTAATTTCGTACGCGAAAGTAGTGGCAAGACACCGTTTCGTGCATTATCAGTAACAGTTACAAGGATATATATTATACATTTACAAAAGTTTCCCTAAACACACATATAGCTCTGACTAAATATTTGAACTTAAATACTCATCATAAAATATTATTCAAGTTTAATTCATTCGTGTACTATACAAGATCAAATTTTAATTCACAATACTTATTTATCAAACATTATAAAACTGAGAAACAAAAAAAGAAAAATTATACATTATACACCGAAAACAGTGACTCACACCACGACTATCCACTAAACCACGACAACTGTTACAATCAATTACCTACCGCTCGGCAAGCTCCACTAGACCTACATATACATATCTCCAAAAACTATCATACCTGTATAACATCAATTCGTCCGCCCTAGCCGCGCGCAAGATAACACCCGCGCGCGCTGGAATGTTATGCGCAACTATAGTTATATATATAAACACAGCACACGCGCGCGCTTATATGCATATGATAAGCGGAGCTCTCGCTCGCGCGCGCGCGCGCGTATGTATGTATATATGTACGTGAATATACTCACCGTCGAACATTGGGCAGATAGACCGCGGCTACAGCAGCTTCCTCCGTCCGGGCCGATACCACGAGAATTCGAGCTTGGCTCTGGTATATATGCTACAGGGCTTTGGTATAACGCAACTCAAGAAACTAAAAAGAAAATCAGGTGGTCGGGGGGTGTGAGTGAGAATGAAAAAATCATATATATGGGCTTGGTATAGTTGTCAAATTATAGTAAAAGTAAGAGTATAACTTAAATTAATGGTATAATAATAATGATTTTGTCGTTTGGTTCCTGTACTTGCTGCTTTCATATATGCCGGGACGGCGATACAATTGGATATAATAATTATATACATGTAGCGGATGCGAAGAAATAACACGTTTCACATATCGCAAGTGTGATTGGATGTTTTGAACGACCTTTGGATGGGACATTTGTGTGTCGTTATGTCAATGGGAATCAATATGCTGTTACGCGGGCAGCTGCTAATTGAATTAGAATCCAATTGCTGATCACCTCGGAACGCGAATTATCATAGGTGCGCTAATTAAATCTTAATAGAGGGGCCCTGACAAATTCACCTTGAAATTGAATAAGGAAAATTTTTTAGTTCAAATCGATGATATCAATAATAATGTGTAAAAATCCACCGAACTCCTCAATTTCAAAGTACATTCATATAACATAAAGATCACGTTACATCACGACTAAAACTATTGTATCACCCAATCGGCATCCCCCCCAATAAAAAAATCAATAATCAATTTCCCCCTATACATAGCAAACTGTGGCCACACGTAACCAGTGATCGATATGCCAGCAAGCCTCTGCTACCTTACATCAACCAACCACTACAATCATCGCCGAAAAAGCAATATTAAGCAACCGCGCGTAATTAAAACTACAATATATATATATCCGACAAGAACGAAGCCAATATTTTTCCTGACTGCGCGCGTCGACCCTCTTTCCACTCGGCTCCCGCTCGAGGCGCGTCAATCAAACGTCTCGAGCAGTATTGCTTGCTTGCTTACTTTATATAGAGAGAGGGAGAGAGAGAGAGAGAGAGAACAAGGCGAAAGCGCGGGGATCATCGCTAGGGATTTGGCCGTATTATGAACGTCAATTTACCGAAGGCAAATATGTGCCCGACGATGGTATTGCCATATAGCTTGTCCGTCGAAGCAAAGGTCGTTCAAAATGTGAGGAGACGCGCGCTGTGTGTGTATATATAAGAAGTTTCAGTACGTGTATTGTGGACGTAATATAGGGTAGGGTGGAAGAAAAATGTACGTGGTGGATGTAAAAAATTTGACTAATATATGGTTTTGTGAAATTGTGCTGCAGAACTTAAAATATAATATGTAGTACATTATTGTCGATTGTATATTCAAATAATATGAACGAGTGCATTGAAATTCTGTATAAATGTGCGTTTAAATTAAATTTTCATTGTTCTGTTAAAATCATATTAAATTCCCTGAGTGTACACAGAAAGCTTGATTACTTCCCTACCATATTTTAACGCAATCGTTGTATACGAAACAATTCAGCTATTTACACGAAAGAAAAAAAAAAACAAATAAGTCAGATCCACCCTCTTGCACAATTTCGCAAACCTATATATATCGTACGCACGCGCGTGTCGAACCCCGGCCACCAAGCTTGCGCTTGATATACCACTATATACTACACATATATAGTGTCGTCTCGACACAGCGAAACACGACAACGCAACATACATATGTACAAATATATACATATATACAGAGAGAGAGAGATCGCGTGCATGGTAATATATAAGGTATCCGCCGTTCGGTCCTTTGTGTATACTATACATACCTTGATTGCAGTCGCTCACGGCCACGAGGTGGTAGAGCAGCCAGCTCTGCAGCTCCATTACCGCCGTGCCCCACGCCACCTGAAAGCAGAAACACGTGCGCGATTAGAAAATTATGGAGATAGGTTGGGCAGAGTGATACACCTATATAGTCACCGCGGGCAGAGGGAGAGGAAGAGGATAGTTATCAAGGTTCAAAGGAGTTGTCTGCACGCGTGGAGAGTGGAGAGCGGAGAACGGTGTATCTATTATATAGCGTGGGTATAGTTTGCGGTTTAATTGGCCGCGTGTCGTCTTGAAAGGGGGAGGAGGGCATGTTGCGTTTTAGAGGAGTGATCGATATAGGTATGTCTGGTTTGTAGAAGGGGCGGTAGCGGTGTAATTGAGTTGTGGGAGTTGAGAGCATGGAGGGTCGGAGGATGGTATCGGTGAAAGGGGTTGTGGGGACTTTTTTTGTAAAGTATTAATGTCAATTAGTGTAGTACTATATTACAAGTGGTGTTGTTCTCCTTATTTTATTATTACACTCAGAAAAACGATCCTCCTGTCTTGAAATAAAATCGTCATCCGGCTACAGGAAGATTGACTTCCTGTTGTAAAATAATTCTCCTTCCATAGGAAGATATCCTCTTGGCCCTATTTTTAGCGGAAATCCTCTTCCGACAGGCAAATTCTCGTTGATACAGGAAGATCGTTTTCTGAGTATATGTTATTAGGCTTTTGTCGGGATTTTCGCATAAAACGCTCTGTAATTGATATAAGGTCTAATAAATCTAAATAAAAATGGTAATTTAAAATTTATGTAGTATAGTAGCTACTTGATTAAGGTAATTGTATAGCATTTACCCTAAAATAGAAATGAATTTCAATAAGAGATACATAAAAATCTAATCGCCCAAGGACGATAAAACGTCTACACTGTATGAAAACATTTTCATTGCTATATTTAATATTCCCCACATCCTTATTTTTTGCGCAGTTCCGCGTGTTTTTTTTAAACTCTACGCTATAGAAATTACAGCCAATTTTTTAAAGATTACGTCGACCGGCCTTTAATTTACCGCGTCGATAAGCTTTGTGGGCGATTTTTTCCCTTTTCTGTATAAGCGTAATGACTCGCGTCACGGAAGATATCGATAAGGCCATTGTGGTTTTCGCGTGCGCACACGTCAAAACATCTGATATATATACGACGGGTTATATCGCTTTATACAACCGACAGCCACACACGCGCGCGCATCCATTTCTCTGACTTTGACTCTACGCGACTCTTATACGCGAGCCATTCATTTATCTTTCTGAAAATGTAGTATTATGCATATGTGCAAATCCGCGGACTACAGACAACAACTGGGGTACAAAAACGGAAAAAATTTTTTTTGAGCACACCTACCACATAAGGTTTTTTCGGTTCTTTGGGGGTCTCCCAACATGAAAATACTCGTGTACACTCATTATCCGTTGCCAAACTTTTTTGCCGACGAAATCAATTTTTCTTATGGAAATTTAACATGGGAAAAATGGACGAAAAGTAGTCATTGATGATTAACCAATAGCAAACTATCGAAGAGGCCAAACCAAATTCCACAAAAAAGCGATTAAAATTGAAGAATAGAGCTTTAATTTGAGATGAGAATCGTTAAAATCGGTCGATTCTGTGCAAAGCTAGGTGAATTTGAAAATGGCGAATAATGACGAAAATGAGAGATATTTTTCAAACCCACGTAATTCTTCAAATTTTTGTCATTTTTCGCCGTTTTCAACTTCACGTAGCTTTGCACAGAATCGACCGATTTTAACAATTCTCATCTCAAATTAAAGCTCTATTCTTCAACTTTAATCGCTTTTTTGTGGAATTTGGTTTGGCCTCTTCAATAGTTTGCTATTGGTTAATCATCAATGACTACTTTTCGTCCATTTTTCCCATGTTAAATTTCCATAAGAAAAATTGATTTCGTCGGCAAAAAAGTTTGGCAACGGATAATGAGTGTACACGAGTATTTTCATGTTGGGGGACCCCCAAAGAACCGAAAAAACCTTATGTGGTAGGTGTGCCCTCAAAAAAAATTTTTTCCGGTTTTGTACCCCAGTTGTTGTCTGTAGTCCGCGGATTTGCACATATACATACAACGCCGTGCCCATTATTCTTCATTACGTAAGATTTTTAGCCTCTAAAGCACATCATTCTTTAAAGATAAAAACAAGAAAACGCGCCGCTTTTGTCCCACATAACGAACAACAAGAAAGCATATAATAGGCAACCAACGCAATAACCTTAAAAAAAGCACGGACGATACGAAGCTCTACATATACACGAATTCCGATTGTTTCGCAAGCTGCCGCACTCCAGAACTGCGAGAAACCAAAATATTTACTCTGGTGTCCCAATATATTACACGGGCAGGCTGTCAGAGAGAGAAACCCAACTCACGCGCGAATCAATCGCAGGCTGCGCCATCCTCTTGCCTCCTTTTTCACCCTCGTCCTCCTTCATCTCGGGCATTTCGCAAACACGGAAAATCGCACTCGAAAAACAGCCAGCCCGCGCTCTCAAACTCTCACTCCTGGCTATTTTAGCGAGAGATAGCACGCGCGCGAGCGACTGGCCACTCGACCCACTTCCGTCTCTCTTTCTGCGACTGGCTTTTTGAACGCTGGGGGGAAGCCCCGTCGGTGCTTTTAATGCGCGCGCGTCACGTTTCGAGCTTTCTTCTCGCATCGGGGAGGCTTTTCCCGGCGCGTACTTATGTACGTATACATGAGCGTGTATTTTAGGATTAGAAGATGTAAGACGCCGAGAAGGGGAGGACGCTTTTTCGAGGGTTTAGAGGTGGCGAAAGGCGTCGCGAAGCGCTGCGCACTGGATGATGCACGACGGAGCGCGGATGGATGAATTTTTGAAGTGGCTTTAATTTATTTGAGCGGTTTATATAGGAAAATTAATGTTTGTGGATTCCGCGGGATTATTCAAGCTTAAACCAATTAAAAAAGGTTTGCGCGCGGGCATGTATAGGTGTGTATGTGTGTCGGTGTCTCTTTGCGCGCTATTCAATGTCAAAACACGTACGCGCCGTTTGTTATTCGGTTCCGCAAAATGCATCATATAGAGTGTATACACGCGGGTGAAATACTGCACCTGCGCAAATAATTATTTTTGTAGAATTTTTTAATGATCTACATAATTCAAAGCTGAGCGCGCGCGTGTGAATTTGTGTTATTCATTCATTTGGTGGAAAAGTTTGTAGACGAATTTTGCATATTATGCATCCATATATAGAAAGAAAAAAAAATGATGTCACGGTGCTTTGACTTGAAAATGAAAATGTACACATATATACATGTATAGAGGACTTAATTAAGTAAAACTGCATGTAGGCAGGGGGAGGAAAGTTTTTCGAGTGCCTGGCAATTTGGAAAAACTTGAACAGTTTAATTAAAAGTTGGGGCAAAGATGTAAGTGCGCGTTTAATATAAAGTTTTCTAAGAAATTTGTTGTACTTATATAAATATATTTAATTTCCTCCGTTCTCGGACCGCATCGATATATATTTGCATTTGCACAGTTTTCCGCTCACGGAATCCAATGCATACCATTAAGGGGGCGCGAGAGAATAATAAATTGCGTTCGAAGATTATCATTCGGCACATAAACTCGCGCGGAAAAAGTCCGCGATGATTAAGCGGGCGCGAGGATTTGAATTTGAAATGCGTACAATATTACGCGATATATACCCCGACGCGACGTATAAAAAAGGTGAGTTACTCGCGCTATACAAGCCTCTTTACCGCCCGCGCGAAAAAGGTCGAATCTCGGCTACGGGAATAAGTGAAAAGGAAAATATATTTATGACGAGAGGTATATGTGTGTGGGGGGAAAAATCGACGCGGAGGAGACAATATATATACCCAAGCGCGTGGTAAAAAGAATGTGAGGAGAGGAGCGCGCGGTATAGCGAGGAAATATGTATTCATATACGCGACGAGGGAGGAGAGAGGTTGTATCGAATTGAAAATACGCGCGGGTGAAATGGAAATTTATCGGATTTTTTTCACCTCAGGTGTATTTTCGTGCGTCATATTGAAATATTCTACGGTATCTTCGAGCTATAACGTCGTAATTTTGCAGGAAAATTGGTTCCGCATCGCGTGCGATTGAAGTGCACATTTTAATTGGGTAAACTTTTTAATCAATCCTGGGCGGCAAGGCTAAGATTTTCTTTTTTTTTAATTTAAATTTGCGCATACTTGAGTAGCACTTAACCTAAAAAGAAAAGTTGAAAATCCTTTTATAAATGCGCGGGCGGCTGCGGAGATTTGTTTTAATGTATTGTATACACAGCCGAACTTCTTGTTTGCGAAATGTCGTCCATTAGTGCATTTTACACGTTAATTCTACGAAATAATCTGTTAATTAAATACGTGACCTACGTACTGGTTAACTTTAATTAGTCCTTCTTTTATTTGTCGATTTAATTTTCCGTGTTTTCTGAAAATTCTGGAAAATGTCGCAAATATAAATAGAGATTTTAAAATTTTGACATTCTCGTAATTATACGTCCAGTTATATTCGTAAAGAATTTTACGTAAAGTTCATTCGCATTAACTTTAAAAATTCATCACATAATTCCATTATATGGAAATTGCATCGATTACCACTAAAATAAATAACCTCATATTTTAATAATCATAATAGCGCCATCCTTAACCGTGATCATTATTTCTTACTTGAAAATTGCAGTTTACAAGAACCATGAAATATTTCATCCCCTATCTTCTTTACAACAAATCCTACAAACCACAAAAAGAAAAACCGAAATCATTAGGTTTTCTTTTTACGACGCACGTCTAAAATAATAAGACGCAAACATCGTAAAACGCAAACGCACCCCCGCATAAACATCCGTCCAGGCGCAATTTTCGTATTCACTTATTCCGAGAACCCGGAAACAACCCTTTCAAATTAACTCTATATATATGTGCACTGTCCTTATACGCTCACCACTCCTCGCCGGTAGACCGATAAAGCGCAAAACACGCGAGCGCATAATTCGTCTTCCATCCCTCCCTCAAAAAATGAAATTCCTCTCTCTCCCTCGTTCAAGGGAGGAATATATTTACTGCGTCGCCAGGCTCTCTCCTCGGATCGATTTGTAAGGAGCGTCAAGGCGAGCCGCCGCGCATACCACGAACATGTGTGTTTTATGATAAGGCGAAAAGGAGCGAGAGAGAGAGCGGACCGGTTCAGCGCAATAACGACATTCCAGAACGCGCGCGTGGTTCCTGTTTCGGCGCGCAAAATATGTATGCAAATGCGAGGAGGCGATTGACACCCGCGACGATGAGAAGTGTGTAATGATGGCTTTGAAAGCGGATAGGTCTGGGTGTGTGTGTGAGAGAGAGAGAGAGAGAGAGAGAGAGAGAGAGAGAGAGAGAGAGAGAGAGAGAGAGAGAGAGAGAGAGAGAGAGAGAGAGAGAGAGAGAGAGAGAGAGAGAGAGAGAGAGAGAGAGAGAGAGAGAGAGAGAGAGAGCGGAAAACTGCGAGAGCAGTCGTGCCGGTTATTGATTGAGGGTTACGGGAAGGGAGGTGAAGTCAAGCGTATATATATGTAGAGGGTATAAAACGCGGTCCGATGTCTTTTTGGCGGGTTTTGTTTGGAACGTTTTTAAAAAACCAACTTCGTTGGTTAACATGTTAATCAAATGGAAGCATTTCTACTTAAGATTAACGTCGAAAATTATTAAAACTATTTAAACTATCGTTATATTTTAAAGTATCTATACAATATAAAATGTCCACATGTATAGTTATTCTTCGTCGACAATAGCAACATAATCATAGTGTGACGATTTTAATTTAAAAATTGGCGAACGGTTCGCCAACTGTTGGTTAGCATTTTTACCAGGGTACTGAAAGAATTTATCAATTACGAGGCTTTTTTTAATTGAAAAGTATATGTATAGAATTATTTTTAGAGCCGCTTTACGCGTGGAGGGTAAACATAAATAAACGGGAGAGAGCGCGAATGAGAGTATAATAATTGATGTTGAGCGCTCGGGCAACAATCAACTTTTTAATCGTTCCCTTAAAATAATGTTATTCCCCGTGCGAAATTCATAAACAAGTGGTGCCTTGAATGACGAACGCGTGCATAGCATGGCGGCGGCGGCGAGACTCTCCAAAAGTCGGTCAATGTCAATAAAGACAAATTTCGCTCGGAGATTAAGCTTTATTGGACTTTTCACTCGGACCGGTAATTTTTCGTAGATCGAAATGAAAGAAATTTTTCTTTTATATGAGCTGTCATATAGAAACTCGAATTATCGTAGTAATTTTTTGCATCTGAACTGTCTCCGATAAATCTGTCGAAATTTTTCCATTATAGCATACAATAAATATGCATATCGTTAGTGGAAACGTTGAACCACACGTTTTCTTTCAATGTATTAAGGACGTTCTCCAGGTCGAAACAGCAATTTTAGTTTTTATATTTTTATATAATGTTTTATTAATTTCATAATCCAAGAGTAAGTACATGTATCAAATATATACTTGAAAGAACATAAGACAATTTTTTTCAGACAAACTCAGGCAATAGTCAATATGGTATTATTACAATTAAAGACAAAAGCTTCAATAAGTTTTTAAAATTTTTTTATTTTTTATCTGATCTTAACGAAATAAAGCTTATTTTGTTCGTTAAGAAATTTCAGGGGGAGTATCGATGGGAAAATTTATGATACGACTTACCAGTACGGCGCAATATCAATTTGTTTAAGAAAAGCAAGTCAAGTTTTCATCAAAACTTTCTTAAACAAATTGATATTGCGCCGTACTGGTAACTCGTATCATAAATTTTCCCATCAATACTCCCCCCTGAAATTTCTTAACGAACAAAATAAGCTTTATTTCGTTAAGATCGGATAAAAAATAAAAAAATTTTAAAAACTTATTGAAGTTTTTGTCTTTAATTATAACAATACCATACTGACTATTGCCTGAATTTGTCTGAAAAAAATTGTCTTATGTTCTTTCAAGTATATATTTGTTACATGTACTTACTCTTGGATTATGAAATTAATAAAACATTATTTAAAAATATAAAAACTAAAATTGATGTTTCGACCCGGAGAACGTCCTTAAACGTCAACATTATATACACCATTTCCAATGTAATTTATATTGATTAACAATAAGCAGTTCTAATACTTTCTACATCGTTTAATCAGCATAAAGGTATATAGTTAAAAGTTATATTCCGTGAAGTCGGCGCGTTACACGAACGGCCTGCGATATCTAAAGAAACGTAGGTAATTTCACCTTTCGTGCATTCAATTATCCACGATGATTAAACGGATGTAGAGCCGCCGTTGTGTCTAGCGCCATCATCAATAAAATAGAGTAACTAATGTGCTCCCTTTCTGGCGGCCTCCCTGAATAAATGCTTCGCAATTAAAATTCTGACAATTTCGGCTTGATTTATGTCGAAGACCAAATATCGAGCCGAGGCAAACTGCGCCCTGACTCGGTGATATACATTTTTCACCCCTATTAAATAGAATATTTTATCAAAAGGATATATTTTTAGCGCGTCTTGTCATTAATTTTCTTTCGTGTATAACTAAAATATTTGAATTTCCTTTCGCACAAAGCCAAACGCGTATATCATACCTCGTAATGCATATAATATTTTCCAAAACAGCTGATACGCGACATATAATCACACCGACGAAATAATTGCGTACGATCCTCTTCACGTAATTAAGTACTTCTTCGGCTTTTCTTTCTAATGATTACATATAAATTCCAAAAAATTCACCGCTCACTTACATTTTCCATACGTAAATAACAACCATCACTGTTTCGCACGAAACGCATAATTGTAGCTTTAAAAAGGCGCGCGCATACGAGAGGCAAAGAAAGAACTTGCTTGAACCAACAAAGCAGCACACACACACACACGTGCGCACCCTTGTGTCGACTCCGAAAAATCGATATTCCTTTCTCGCGCGCGCGTATTTGTGAGAGCACGAAGCAGCAGCAGCGGCTCAAAGGTGTATTAGAACTGGTCTAATCCCCGCGTCAAAATAATTGGCTCGTCGCTGCTAAGCTACTAGAGTTGAGTGAAACTCTCGTTCTAGTATACGCGCGCGAACTACCTATCGGTTCTTTAAAAGTAATTACCTCGAAACGTTGTTGGTTCTTTTTTTTTCTTTTTAAGGGAGCGAGAGAGAGGCTGGAAAGCGATATCGTAAAGGATTATTTGCACTCGGACAAAAATATCGCATATAGTAGTTTTCTATGTATAGTCTGGCGGCGTTTTAGTTGAAGTGGATTTCTGAGGGTACCGCATTTTTATTTATTTTTTTTTTGCATATATAGCTATAAATTCGAGTGCTCGATTGCTGTTTTTCCGTGTCTGTTGTTTCGCAGTGGAGTGCGGTGGGCTTCTTTTTGTCTCCTTGGAGCCCGAAATTTATAGCCGTCGTGCGGATAAAAACTTTGGAAATTTTTATTGTAGAAATTTAACCATCGTATTTTATTTATAATCGTTCTTTTACAAGTAACTTTTACATATAACAAACACCTACACTGAGAAAAAAATTTAATAAAAATATTAATAATATACTTAAAGCCACCACAAACTGTAAAAACTCAAAAGATTACCATACTTTATAAGAAATTTTGCTAGAAAGATAGGAAAATTTACTATAATTTACTATACTCTAAAATTTACTGTATTTGATTTTCCTTCAAGTTTATAATAACTAATATTAATTTTCCGTGTATAGATTTATTGTTTTATAGTATCAACAATTTTATAACAATGATTTAGATAAAATTTCCACTGCTTAATTAATTGTAAAAAATTATTTCGTTGCATTCCAACGATGCGAACTTCAAACCCATGAATTTTTTGGATTTTTAACAGTTTGTAGCGTAGCTTTATCAGACAGTATAGTAATTTTTCCAAAACTTTTATCCTCAGTGTATTCACTCCCCAATTCAATTGTAACAAACCAAAGTAACCATTACACCACCGATACCAACCAATCTCTTCCCACCACTGTTTCATCCATTCTAAACCCAATCACAGAGCAATAAATAAACTATCCTCCACTCAAAATCCCCTAACGGATTTATTTGTCCCCCCCGCGCCGGCCAAGACGATCGCCGATCATCCAATCTCTCTCGCGAAATTTTTTGTCAGCTCTGAGTTTGTTTTACCAACAACTACCGTATACGTGCACAGGCTTTACTCGTGGAGATAAGGTCTTTGATCGGAGGGATTATTTATAGGCACGCGGCGCGCTAATCGATTCTGAACGAGCGAGACAGGGATATATATAATATATATTAGCCCCTTGCGGCGGGAGTAAACACACTTAACTCGTGTGTGTGTGTGTGTGTGCGCGCGCGCGCGGCGTTTAGAAAATTTTTGCATTGAACTAGTTTTTTCGCGCCGAGATTATAAGTATTTAGACGAGCCGCTGGGTTATTTATAGAACGTTTACGTGGTTGTAGTGTGATTTTTTAAGCGTTACGAGGAAATTTTCAATGAACGCTTGCGTAAAGAGTTCGCCGTGTTATATTGAGTAACAGATAAATGTTCCGCGAATGAGAAACGGCATAATTTGTGCAACAATAACGTTTGCGCTTGAAACTTCGTTAATTATTTCGCTTGAAATTCGCCCGGCGATTACATAGAATCTCGCTTTTAATTAAATCAAAGTATATTATACAGTTGAACTGCCGCGGCGAAGAAATTCAATATTTCGCGCGGGTGAGGAAGCCGAGCGAGTTTTGATAAATTAAAGCGCACGATGAAAAGACGCGACGCCATTTATAATTTTAAACGAAGCACGAAAACACTCGTTACTTTTTCAATTTACAACTCTCTCTCTCCCCGGTGTATTTATCTTCCTCTCCAATTACTTGAAAAAGTTATGGGGAAAATCGGAGACGCAGACTGCGCGCGGGGATGAACTTTTAATCAGAAATTGCTCGAAAAGATCTACTACGGCACGCGCGCCCGCTAATTTAATTTTCAAACTCATTATTTAACAATCACATTTCACCTTATGTATATATATGTAGGAAAATTTCTCGCTGAAAGAATTAACAGCACCGACGTTGAAAATTCATATCGGAATAAAATTCCTCGCGAAAAACGTCCGATCCACGTGCACATCATACATATATATGCCCATCCAACCGTTCGAGGGATACCATTTTACCTTCGAAATTCAACAAAAGCTTCGACAATACCCTCCATTCAAATTCACTAAAAAAGAATATCGACACCCTTTGTTCTACCAACGAACGCATATACACATACCATATTGATTGGCACTCGAATTTTTCGCGCACATAAAAACCACCACCAAGCACATATAACCGTCATACCTATATTCCATCCGCCGAGCAAGCCAACTGAACCGTAATACACCTCCGCGTCTGCTTCTGTATCACAGATCCGCATGCATGCGCGCACTCTCTTCGTATATGCAACACTCGCGAAAAGCCAAACTGACAGGCCCGCGGAAGAATCGACTTTTCCCTCTGCTGCTGCTACTACTACTGCGCCTGCGGCCACGGCAATATAATTGCACAACGGTTACCGCGGCGTCTCTCACTTCAGTACGTGTGTGTGTGTGTGAGTAGCGTCGTCGCTCCCTTCGCATTCGTCGGTTTTATCGGATGGCTGCTGCTGCCGGCGCGGTGCTGGCTGTACACGCGTGCTGTACGCACCCTGAAAGACGCCGCCGTGGCAGCTGTTACGCTCGTCCGGTGGTTTTGGCGGCTCGCTTATATACACGGGGTACGCCGGTGTACATGTATGCGTGTGTGATGGAATGGTGGGGATTGGGGTTTAAACTTTTCGAGGGGAGGAAAGAAAATATCTCTGTGTTGCTCTTCTATGGGTGAGAAAATATAGAAATTTAATATAGGGGGAATTTTAGCGGTGAAAAGTAAAGTAAAAATCTAAGAATAAATTGTGTAGAACTATAAAAGAGAGCACGACTGTACTGGGGATATATTGAAAATGCGTATTGATTATAGGTCGGACGGGGACGTATAGGTACAAATTGCTCTATTGAAAAAGTGTCCACGAACGCCGACACTGACCCATATATCTCAAATTTTACCGCGTGTATATATACACGTGCAGTATAACGGTTAAAGAGAAGTAAAGTACACAATGCGAAAAAGCACGTATATACTTACGCTGCGGCAGTCGGCTCGACAACACGCGACAGAGTTTATATTCTTATTAACATTCTTTTTTTCTCGGCAAAAGAAGAAGAAAAAAGAAACAAACAAGAGGGTGGGGAGGAAAGTCTTGTGCTTTTATAGTTGAGTTTTAATTAAACAAGCTTAATCTCAGCGCTCAACTCTTTGCACTCCCTTTAATTACAAAGAAAGGCCAGAAGAGAATTGTGTATAACTGCACTCGAAGATTTTTTTTCTCCATTCCGATAATAAGAATCCCTAAAATTTCATTCTCTCATATGTATATGTACGTTCAATACGGCGTTTTAGAAAAACCTGTTTGGAAAAAGTAAAATGAATCCTTTTCCCCTACATCCTCGCGCGCGAGCGCGGCGGAATATCTATTTTAAGTCGTGAAGACGAAGAAGAAGAATAAAAGATAGCCTTGTCCATTTCCCTCTTTCTTCACTTTTTACTCCGAATCCTTCGCCCAGCTTTCCTTCCTCCCTGGTCCATTGTAAATACACCCATCTCCTTCCATCCTCATTACTCTTATCAAGCTCTCTGCCGCGCGCTCTCCCTTAATTATTTCTCGTAATCACGCAGCACCTGCCCTTAACTTACTTCCCCCTTTTCTTCCTTCATAACAGCCGAATGATTTTTATATAATATGCGCGAACGGGACACGCCGTCCCAGTTATACGGAATACCGATGAGCGACAGCACGGTAGGTAATCGATTATCGGAACGCTCCAAATGACAAGTGCCGCGTGTTATCTGATGCGAGCGAATAGGTACGCGTTTTAAAATATGCAGGGGAGATTTGACGGAACGCGCGCGGGGAATTTCAAGATTAACAATTGCCACGCGCGCGTGTATAAGGTCATGAGGTAGGAGGGGGGGGAGAATCCTTTTGATGAATTCCGGAACGATTTCGCGATTGTGCCGACGGGAATCTGCAGGGCGCAAATAGTGATAGAGCTTTCAAGCGTGTTCAGTTCCTCTGTATATAGCAGCTACTACTTAAGGTTGTATTGGCCGTAAGGTTGCATTAAAAAATTTAAGACAAATATTTTGGTCGTATAATTCGTCAAAAACAGTAATATCCTACAGTACTAAGAGTAAAGAAATATGTAAAATGTTTTTCTAGAACTGTGAAGAAAATTTTACATCGATTTTAGAACATTTTAATGATCGTTTTTTTTCACTTTTTGGTACGACTGTACGTCTTATTTCACAGTTTTTGTGTTTATATATTTCAGAAAATATTCTCGAAGTGGGCATTTTAAAAAATGCGGAACTTGCTTATCTAACATACGTTGACGATTACACGAACTTTCAAAACTATCCCCGCGCCATGACACTATGGCATCTATGTTTTTTTTTTTTGTTAATTTAGTTGCTAATTTTGCAAATTCCTACAAGGCTAATGTTAAATTCAAATTGCAATGATTCCGTAACCATTCCCGTTAAGCTTCTGAAATTTTGCACAGCTCTTTATATTTATGATATTAATGACTATTAAATTTTGAACAACTTATCACTATTTTCGTCTTAAAGCCAGCATACAACCTTAATCCTGGTCGGAGTTTCTTATATATATATACAGTCCAGATCTCCGTCAGCACGGCTCGTTACTTATCTCCCCCTGCGAAAAGAGACTTTTCCTCCTTCTTCACTTCCCTCGGGCGGCCACTGCCGCATTCTTTCCGCGCCTCGTTTGCTCCCTAATCATCCCCACTCGCGCGCAATCAGCGCATCTCTCTAATTCACCTCTCGCCCTCTCCCCCTGTTTCTGGTCTCTTTAATTACCACCCACTCTTGTTCCTCCGCCTCATCTTCTCCTCCACCTCCTCGCACATATACCAACACAGCACATACGGCCGTCCTTGTCGCACACGGCAGCTGCGAGCAGCTCGACTGATCGTTAATTCCTGCACTTTTCCAGCCGCGCGTTCCTCTGTATATATATATATGCCAGCTGCCTCCTCCGAGCCTATACACATACATTCACACTACACGCATATACGTGTATGCGAGCGGCACGCGTTCGATCCGTTTTCTTCGGCTTTCCCCGCTCGCTCGAGCGCGTGCGTCGCGTGCCGAGCACTAGCCAGGTACGTATAGGTAGGTTTTGGAGATCCGCGCGTGGGTGTGTCGACGTGCGCTGGATGTCAAGGATTGGAGACGGGTTTCGCGAGTGTTTGTTTAGCGCGATGAATGTAACAGAGGATATATGGGCGGTGACAGGCATTGTTCAAAAGTCGGGTTGGGTAATATTCTATGTTATTGTTTCCGTTGGAATGGGAATATAGGTATTAAAAATATGGAACATTCTGCAGCTGGATATAGCTGGCTTTGTTGAGAAAGTGTAGACGGACCTTGAGTTTTCGGAGCACTTTTTTTTTCATTTTTCATTCGGAGCTTTATACATTGTATATACAGCGGTGTATATAGTTTTTGAAGAAACAATTATTGTTCTGCCGACGTTTTCTCGCTTCATTAGCCGATAGAAAGTAGTTCCTCCGTGGATTTCCCACTTGAACGTAGTACTTAACGTGCGCAGTGATGATGATGATGATGATGATGATGATGCAAGTTGTGCAAAAATACTCAAGTTACGAGGCGCTGCGTTGCGAGCAGTTAACGAGTACCGTGCATTTTATATACCTTGAAAATGCTTTTTCTCAGTTTCAAGCTTTCCTCTGATTTAAATATATGCAACGCGTGTATAACTGTATAAACATTATATTCGCCCTCGTTACTCAACATGGAAATTTAAAATGTATAAGAATTTCCGGGAAGTTATTCGGAGAACGAAGGGAGCGTATGAAAAATAATTTTTATACTCTCTCGCACTCGGGCGCGCATTTTCTTCTGTCCGAGAGACCGCATTGTTGTTTGCATAACTCGATACATAAATTCGGCTTTAACGTAACACACTCGTCCATATTTATCGAGTGCAGTCGACAGATAAAATCATATTTCGCGCTTTCCTTGCCGCATATATACGTACACCGATAACACACAAAGGAACCATTGAAAATGTATGATTTCGACGTTGTTATGCGCACTGACCATATATACGCGCACAAACAGTTATACAATCCATTCGCAGCTTTACAGAATATCGCGCGAACAATTTTGAGGCTGGCGATGAACGGAAAAAGCGCTAAATAAAAGCAGCGCATGCGAGAAATAATGCATTTGAATTTCAGTCACGATTACAGAGCTCTGTGGGTGAATTCAACAGTTTGAATTACTTCCTGCTAAGCTGTTTATGCGGCAAAGTATACAACAGTTCTTTCCGCGTGAGAATATACACCTTTTTAAAAATATGCTTTTACATATACATATATGTTTCTCTCGCGTTTTTATATATAATATTCGGAAATAATAGAACAACGGAAATTTCACGGCAATTAAGAAACTAACGGAGCAGAAAAAAAAATTTCAATTGCACGATTTCTCAATTAGCGGAATAACGGCGCGCGCATAGTATGTATAATATACAGAGAAAGTTAATCTAATGAAAAGTGAGCACGGTTAATTTTTGAGACATCAGCCGCGACTGAGGCTTAAATTGCCACTTGAACCCTTGGGCTCTCTCGCGCGCGCAATTTCTCGCAAACGATTCCGCACAAATCAGCAGGAGCGTCATTAAGTTTACCGAATATGTACGTGTATATATATATGCGCTCGCCCTAATTTCAAATATTGTTGTTCTTAATTTATATGTACGAAAGCTCGGTGTAACCTCGCCAATGAAAATCAATAGCTTTATTTCATTACACTCGATTTCGAAACTTTCTTTGCGCCCGCTAAAATCCACACCAACGTTCATTACCTCTAACCAAACAAACAACCCTCTCGAATCTCACACACACACCAACTCGATAAATCCCTTTCGGCGCGCTCGTGACTGCAGCACACGCGTGTAAATATTCATCGGCCTCGAAAACGAAAATCCTCTCTCTCTCTCTCTCGGCGCTTTGACTGTATTCTCTTTTTCCCTCCCTTTCGACTACGTGAGTTTAATTAATCGCCGCGGGAATTAAAGCCCGAGTTATTTGGATTTCTGGGGCTACCGCAGCGGCGGTCGGCCACACGATTAATTGCCCGCGAGCTCTCGAAGGTCGCGCCACGGCCGCCTGTGGGTGTCCTTAGCAATGCGATTGATGGCGGAAAAAGTGAGTGGGAGGAGGGGAGGATATTAATATGCGCGCCGCGTGGACGAAAGGAGAGTCGTGTAGATATGTGGTAGTATTATAGGGTTGGTGGGATGGGGGGTTACTTTGGTGGTGGGTGCGTTTTAGATGTGTTGGAGCGATAGGTGCCGAGCGTGTGTTTTTTGACGCGTACTGCGAAAGGAAATTTTAATTAAAGCTGCGGGCGGTGAGAGTGGGATACAAAGGATGTGTCGAAAATGAATTCCGGGGCGAAAAATAGTTTAGCTTAATGTGTATGTATATAGTTCTTTGTTGGGCGACTTTGGGAAATGTAATTAGCGGAGTTTTTGAGTGGAGAGATGAAACTAATTTTATAATTTCATATATAAAGAAATTAATTTTTTTTTATTAATTTCTAGGCCCGAATTCACATCAACTTCATTCGTAGATTGGCTATATATTGATGTTTCAATGTAGAATTATTTTTTCATCAGCCTCAATGTTTACATTATAGCAGAATGGACTATGATGATTGAGTTAAATACAATGACGTGCCCGCTGATATCAAATTTAATTCACTTTCGATTATTATAAAAGAATTTTTAGAAAATGTATAATCATGTAAAGCATATTCATTCATCACGCACGAGTGCTCATATACTTATAACCTTCCACTAATTTCAAAATCGTATTTCGTTCCGTCGATATACTTCACCTCGTTTTTTTCTTCTTTTTTATTACCAAGTAACGTCAACCATGAGCATAACAAGATTTCTGTTGAAACGTTGACATTCGATAATCACAACGACCCGCGCGTTTGATCTCCGCAGTAAACCTGATAAAACCGTACACGCGCCAACGCTTAAACTTCCACCGTACCCGAAGATAAACAACGATTGGAGCGAGGATTTCTCCCTCGATCCCATCCCGACAGCGTCGACTCACCGCCACGAGAGAACCATTCCTCATATCGTTCTCCTCCACGCCGACTAAACCAAAACTCCGCGCGGATTTCCCGCAGGCTTAAACTCGCGTCCACACTGATATAACGTCTCTTTTCCCAAAGTAAACAATCGGTGCATTGACTACCGCGCGCTCAATTAGCAGTGTATACTAGCGCAACATTTCTCCCCCCCCCCCCCCCCATTTGCATCGGGCTCACGCGCATCGTAATAACGGCGCCGCGTTGCGCAAAGAGAAAAGCCGCGTTGCCTTTTTGCGCGGCGCGCGCGGGCAGATTAATCAAGAGGAGCTGAGCTGCGCGCTCGCGTCAAGGATTCTTTTGACGTCGCGTTTTTGCGCATCGCACGGATATATATAACCCGCGCGAGGAAGAGACAGAGCTCGGATTGTCCGTGTATACGCTGATGGGAATTCGAAAGTGTAGTTTTTATCAAGATGAGTTGTGTTATGCGTATGTGTGATATGTTTATTATATATGTGTGTGTGTGTGTGTAATATAGGTTGCGGTGAGAGTCGTTTGAATATTTATCGAAGAAATGCAAATGGAGGTTTTGCAAATTTCGCCTGGATTTTACTATCGCGAGTGTAGGCGAGTGGCACGTATGTGTATACGTTAGTGCGCGAGTTTTGTTATACAACGCGCGCGCGCTGCAGGTCTGGGTTTTACGGCGGGAGAAGAAATTCGCGAGCGTCGCGGGTATGATTATTACACGCAGTGCGTAATAATTGTGCAGAAGTTAGGTGGGAAAGTTTGTTGTAAGGACTCGGGCGGGTTAACAAGGAAGTGGTTGTAAAATCTTTATTATGTAATTGAAATGTATTGGAAAGTATGTACGTCTTGAATTTAAAATTTTGGTCAATTTTGCTATTGTACCATAGATATTTAGAAGAAATGTCAAAACTATATTCTACATGTAGAAACTATGGTTTTCTATGTATAATATATAAAACCTTTTAGCATAACATTACGAAAGACCTCATTTGCAAATGAGTATAGGTTTTCCGTTCCACACTAATAAATTAAAATGATAAACATGTAGCCGCGCAGGATAAAAGCCCTTTATACACGCTAGCTACTTAATTTCCACACTATAAACAAAAGACACCGAAGTAACACGTAGATACACTGAGAAAAAAGTTTACTAAAAATTATTAATAATTTTGTAGTAATTACTATACTTTCTGGGAAAGCAACCACAAACTGTAAAAACCCAAAATATTACTGCACTTTATAAAAAATTTTGTTAGAAAGATAGGAAAATTTACTAGAAGTACTGTCAAATTTACTGTAAAGTATGGTAATTTTTTGGGTTTTAATACACAGCTTTATCAGACAGTATAGTAATTTCTCCAAAAATTTTTTCTCAGTGTACATATACGCGAATATCACAAAACCACACCTCGCATTTTCCCGTTTCACAACAACCGAAACTACACCCACATACGGTTCATCCACGTAATTACCCACCTACAAACTTAAACACACGCGTCGAACACAGCAAAACTCATATCCTCTTTCTCCTGCATTCCTCGCAACATACAGACATTCAATTTTTCATCCCACTTGGAAAGATTCCTACCGAAACGACGCAGGCTGTTGCTCTCTCGCGCGTGTACGGAGAGAGAGAGGAGGAAAGAAAAAAACAACCGTCCGCGCAGCTGTTCCGTTCGTCGCCGCGAGCGAGCGCGCGTATATAATGCATTAACAAGAGTCACGTCGCTTCTCCGCTTTATACACGGACGAAGAGGCATGATCGTTCCGATGCGAATTCTGCCTCTGTCCGGTTGATTCTTCGGGAGAGCTGGTATGAGTGTGTGCGTTTTTTTCGGGGGGCTGACTGGGACTGTGTATAATGGAGATGAGCAAAGAGGACATGTATATATAGTGTACATGGACGAAGACGATGGCTTTTGAATTTGAATATATAAATTTATTAAGATTCCGACGTCGTTGTGGAGGATAAAAAATGACCCTTGTATTATCGCTTTAAGGTGGTTCTATGATGCATTATAGTTTATGCGCTCAGCGAGAACATAAACTATACCATGCGGCGGGCATGCGCGTGGTTCTGTCTTTCTCGCTCTCGTGCACGTCGTCTGCTATTTGTGTTTATAATCATTAACGGGATTCCATAGTCCTACCATTACCGACCGAGCAATTCACACAGTTTCAAGCTGATTAAAAATAAAATACGTCGAATCACAAAAAATCAAGAGAACACTCTTCTGTATTTTTTAACGTTCTATCATCCAGTCAAAGTTTGGAGTTGAAATATCAAGCCGTTTTTTCAAAAACTTTGAACGAAATTAAATTTCGCTTTGTTCAAAGTTTTTGCAAAAATGACTTGATATTTCGACTCCAAACTTTGACTGGATGATAGAACGTTAAAAAATACAGAAGAGTGTTCTCTTGATTTTTTGTGATTCGACGTATTTTATTTTTAATCAGCTTGAAACTGTGTGAATTGCTCGGTCGGTAATGGTACGAGTATGGCACCCCCTTAATATCTCAAAATTTTTCGTGGCTCCATGCATTTTTGAAGTGATCATTGCAAAGCTTAAGTCTTAAACTTTAACCACCTCTTTTTCTTAACTTCCTCCGCATTCGACTTCTATATTTATTTTGGAAGTTTCTACTCAAAACACATGATTCTATTGACACGGCAATGAATTGCCATGTAAAAGTATACATTTTCAAGAATTTTTTACTCAAAAATTTTCGTGGCAACCTGTATTGAAAAAAATACTAAAAAATTTGTCAGCATCTGTAGAATAATAATATATTTTTTTTGTAAATGTCCGCATTCAATGACATTTTCATAGAACCACCTTAAAAAGTGATCAAAGCGCGTGTTATGAGCGTTTCACGATAGCCGCGGGGAAGCAGAATTAAAACAGCCCGACACTGCGGAGGATAAAAATGAACATGGCGTATGAAAAATCTGCGCGAAAGTGGATGGGAATATAGCGACGTTTACTGTACTTTCGACGTCATGGGATTACGCACTGAATTTCGCGCTGATGGTCACGGACTCGACCGCGCGTGTGCGTCATAGATAAAACTGTGGTTCGGTTCTTGTGAAAAACGCAGCAAGAGCGCGGATGAACTTCCTCGGAATAAACCATTACGGTTGAGCTTCAATTTTTGTTTTTCGTTCGTCGTGCACGGAGAAAAATTCCCTAGTTAAAATTACTAGAGTATTGCAATCTTGTCACAGATGAGATTTTTAACAAATTTTACCATGTATAAGTATTGTAATTTTTATAAGTACTATTGTAATTTTTATGATTCACATACGAAAATTTGATAGATTTTTATAAAAAAATTACAATAGTACCTTGCAAAAGTCCACTTTGGGCAGTCTGTGATAAGATTACAATAGACTCTAGTAATTTTAACTAGGGAATTTTTCTCCGTGTGCAGTTGTATATTTAAATATGCTGGTGACGGAAGTTCTATAAAGGAAAACGTCTGGAAGATGGTTTCATTCAGTATATTAACAATGTCCTTCTATATCGGCAAACACTCTAAAACATCCAACGTAAATTATAAAACTACACGCACAAACCGAAACCCCCAACGCTAAACGCTCCTGTATACACACACACACACACACGCGCTCACGTATATATAGTCCCGCCGGCAACAAGTACATACCTCCGCCACTCTAATCTCCTCTTCACCCAGCCGCGCACACCCACACTGCCAAAGCCCTCGATACGTGTACCCACTGTATAGTATAAACGCGCACGTCTCGTCGCGGTGGCGATGATGCGAGCGACGAAACGAGCAGCTATATAGCCACGGCACTCATCCGCTGCTGCAATTGACAGACGGTGGATCTCTTTTTTCAAAGGCGTAGTCGTCGTACGGCCTCTAGCTGCTACTATGCTCTCTACGCGGCTCGTTCAATTATAAAAGCGCCCGGGATCTGCGAGCTTTTTATCCCCTCGACGCGTCTCTCTTTTTAGATCTCAGAGCTGTGAGTGTAGTATAAGTAGAGAGCGATTTCTGGCTGACCTGATTCGATTGCGATCCTAATGAGGATATTTCCCATGATGACGACGATGACGTTTGGGTGCGGGTGTACATATCTATATATCGCGTAAAGCGAGGATTTCGTGTGAGAGGAGATATACGATGCCTGAAGTGGGAGAGGAGCAGTATAGAAGCCGTCTCTTTTAATGGAATGAATCTAAATGCTAATACTGGAATGTGTAGTCTGCCGCGCGTATGTGTGTGCGGGCTCGAAAGACGTTACGTAATAGCGTATTAGGCTTTTGTCGCTGCTGTGTGTATATGTGGAGTAAAAGAGGCATTACCGGCGCGAGAGGTCGATGGGTTTTGGCAGCTATTGAAAGGATTTTAGCGGATTTTCGAAATGTTAGTTTTAGTTTCTTTTAATGGGTCTGAAGTTTGCATCGGGGGAGTGCAACGAAATAATTTTGTTTACGATTGATTACAGTTATTGAACAATGGAAATTTTATCTAAATTTTTGTTATACAGTTCTTTTATACTATAAAACATTAAATCTACACGCAAAATTAATATTAACTAGCAGTATAAACTGAAGTAGTAAAATGAATTAGTTGTTACTTCCTCAAAGAGGAAGCTTTGTAACAGTAAAAAAAATTTTCGGACAAAAAAGTATTAAAAACATGTTTTAAGAATAGTCGCATAAAAATCTTTTGATTTTGAGAAAATTTGTTTTCCTCTCTCTCTCTCTGTGTGTGTGTGTGTGTGTGTGTGTGTGTGTGTGTGTGTGTGTGTGTGTGTGTGTGTGTGTGTGTGTGTGTGTGTGTGTGTGTGTGTGTGTGTGTGTGTGTGTGTGTGTGTGTGTGTGTGTGTGTGTGTGTGTGTGTGTGTGTGTGTGTGTGTGTGTGTGTGTGTGTGTGTGTGTGTGTGTGTGTGTGTGTGTGTGTGTGTGTGTGTGTGTGTGTGTGTGTGTGTGTGTGTGTGTGTGTGTGTGTGTGTGAGTCTGTGTACAGAAGATATCTAGAGAACGAATCGGTCGAATTCGACGGGACAAAGCTTATTCTCTTCAATTTTGATGCCGCTTTAAAATCCACAAACGATTTTGATAATTTATCGAATTTCTTTTGATTTATGATCAAAAAACGATTTTGAAATTTCAATTTTTCTCATTTTTTTATATGATAGGTTAAATTTTTTTCAATTCTTTGAAATGTATTTGAAAGGGCATTAAAATACCTACATTTTCTTTTTTTTTTAATTTAAATATCTATCGTCCTTCATTTGTTATGAAGGTAAATGTGTCATTTTCTTCTATAATTTTTATCTCAGAAACTATTCCACATTTTTCCACGAAATTTGTACCAGTTATTAAGTATAAATATATAATATATTTATATTAAGTATAAAAAGTACTTTTACCTCTAAAAATTTCAAGAGGTTTTATCGATTTGTTAATGAGAAAAAAATTATTGAAGAAAAAATTGCATTTTCGTTGTCGCACAATAACTGGAGTAAAAATCAATAAATCTTTATGAAATTTCGCAGAGGGATAGCTCTTTTATACTTCTGAAGCGCTTTCGTTGGCCAAGTAAAAATGTTCATAAAATTCGAAGATATTTGAAGTTACATTTTTTTTTTTAATTTTTCAAATAGCATTTTTTGAAAACGATTCGACAAATCAAATTGAATTTTATAGGCTGTGTAGCTAACCCGATTATATATATTTCATATATACATATATTCTTCATATTACCCGATTGCAGCTTAGCGAGCGAACGGCATTGCACCGAGCGCGTGCAGAACCGGTAATTCTGTCAGGGTGCCGCTCGAGCCGCAACGTGGGTAGGCATCGTCCTCGATGAGCAGCGTCGCCGAGGAGACATACTCGTTGCGAAGCAGCGAGAGCGAGAGAGAGAGGCAGACAGACAGACAGACAGACAGACAGAGAGACAGACAGAGAGACAGACAGACAGACAGACAGACAGAGAGACAGAGAGACAGAGGCAGAGGCAGAGACAGAGGCAGAGACAGAGAGAGAGAGACAGAGACAGAGAGAGAGAGCATTAAGGTTGTATGGCCCGTAACATCCCATTCAAAAGTTAGTTTTGGACGTTAAAACTAGGATAAATAATTATGAAAGCAAATAATCAATTTTGAGTTTTCGCGATCTATGTATAAATGCAATAAAAATATTGTAAGCTTTAAAAATTGTAAATCGAAGCAAAATTGTAAAATTGGTATATCTCGTTTTGAAATCGTCATTATGTCTAAATTAGCGCATTTATACATAGATCGCGAAAACTCAAAATTGATTATTTGCTTTACATAATTATTTATCGCAGTTTTAACGTCCAAAACTACCTTTTGAATGGGATGTTACGGGTCATAATACAACCTTAAGGTAAGCTTTCGGCGTTGCCGAAAACTCTCTCGCTCCGAAAACCATTTGCCCTGTTACATGGTATACAATCAAAATAATCAAATTAATAATAATAATGCTATACCGACAGTGTGAAAAAAATATTTTTATTGTAAATGAATGTTTTATGCATATTAAGAGTTTAAACATTTTGAGGTTAAATATATTTTTGTAAAAATTTTTATATTATAAATGATACTTCTTTTGGTTTTGAAATGTTATATTTGCGTTTTTGAAATGTTTATTTAACCGTTGGCTTACACTTGTTGTAACCGTTGGCTAAAAGTTACCGTATAACAATTACTTTACCAGCCATTTTCGTTAGCTTATTTTCTACCAGGACAACGTTGCAAACTTAAGACCTATTTATTTTACGGATCCAGTTCTGTGTTAAGTTAAAATGCATTTAACGGATCGTTAGTGAATAAATCAGCCACTTCGAAGAATAATAATTTCAAACACACTCAATATTTGCCTTCCTTTGTATAAGGATATGACGCAAGAATTGGCGAAATCAATATTGAAATGTTGAAATTTCACGTCAGGAGGTCAAAGTCACGTGATGTAAATGGCACCTGATGATCTGATGTGTATTAGATTTAATTACCGTGATTTGTGGTCTGACATATGGTGTCAGGATTGTTCGTATGCGGAAATTTCTAATCTAATACGTCTATATATCGGTAATCCGTACATATAAATACTGTTTATAATTTGGGAGACGCTTTCACATAGAAATTGAGAAAACACTTTTTTCCCTTTTATTAACTCCGGTAAATATCAATTAAAATACAGCATCGATTATGCATATATTAAGTATACATTCGCTATTATTTGCATGACCACTCGTCGAAATTTCCAAACGAAATTTGCAATTTATATTCTATCATCACAAAAACACTCGTTCGGAAGACGCTATTTGCTCGTACAGAAATCAAATCACCGCAGCACATTTCATCCCAGAATATAAGAAAAACAAACACGACATTAAAACCCTTCCTCGCGCCTCACATCTCCTCTAAACCCAACAAAAAACTTCGTCCCACTAACTATACGACATCCTCTATAACTCTTCGAACTCTCTGCACCGACCTAAAAAAAAAGAACCTAAAAGCCTCGCCTAAAATTTGCATACACGATCCACTCCCTCGATTCTTCCCATCCGCACACACTCACACAGTTAGTTAGTCAAAACTCAGAATTCATTCTTCCGGAAATCGCGATCGATCCGCGGCGAGATGTAGAAATTCTAGCTTCCGCGCCGGCAAAGTGAATTTTGATAATTGCATCTTCCCCCCCTCGAGAGCCGAGGGTATATACATACGTATACGGTATATTAGCGGATTTTAATGAGAGAGTAGTTGGAAACTCGATTGGAGAGCGATTAGGCAAGTGAGTGGGGGCGGATGCGGGGAGTAGCGCCTGGAGAGTCGATGAGAAGCGTGGGTTACAAGCTACTCTCTTAGCGTACGAGAGGGTTCTTGAATATCTTATACGAGCGCGACGGCCAGATTAGCGCGGCGTACCGTGAAGGGTTTTGAGTGATAATATTGGTTTTTGATTTTCGGGGAGGATGGGGAAATTGGGATGGGTTGAGGTTATTTTAATTGAAATCTCGAGTATTAGTATTTTCACTTTTGAACATAACGAGAATATCTATATGTGATGTAACTTTAATGCGAGCTGTTTTATTTATGTGGAAAAGGATGAAAAACTTTCTTAAGGAATTTCTTACGTGATGATAGTTTCGACAATTATCCGTGAGAAATGACTCGGATTATTCCATCTTCTTTATTATAAGAAACAGTTAGGTACATACTCTTATAGCTCTTTGAAATATCTTGAGAAAATAAGACGCGTAAACCACACGTTAATTTTGGCTGTATGTAAATTTACGAATTTACGCAGGAAGATGAGCTCCGAAATATATAGCCTTATAAAATATAGAAAAGCCAGTGTAGTCCAGAAAAACTAGCATTTTTCATGACCATACTGTTAACAGCAATCTCTCACCGGATTCTTTTAGTTTATGATGGTAGAAACATAATGTATACATATAAGTGCCACGCGAGAAAAGTGTATTTTCATTGTTTAAACAATGCTCAAAGTTGAAAAAAATCGTTTAGTTATTAAATAATTTAATAACTATTATTAACTGTTAAAAAATGTTACAAACAGTTGTAAATAATTTATACTAACGTCCAAAATCCTACATTTTATAACTATTTTTAACATTTTATAACTCTTATTAATAGTTTCTAACTTTTCTGAACTAAAATATTTCTGCTAGGGTCACTTATATTTTTGCAGCTATTGATCTGACAGACAAAAATCCTAATTAAAAGTTGTAGATATTAAAAAGATCTATCGAGTCAGCTGCTTACCGAAACGATATGTTAATTAGTTCATTATTTATTGCAAATAAACCATCTAAAATCGCTATATTTTAAATTATCAATAAAAAATTCAGATTTTGTCATTGTGGCTCGAAAAGTGCTTTTAAAGGTAGGTAACCCCCTTTATTACCAGCTATTAAGCGGAATCTGAAAAATTATTTTTTTTTTGACAGGAATTTCTACAGTTTTGAGCAGTCGTACAGAAGTCTGCGACAGCTCATTTTAATCTTGAAGAGTTATACTTTCATCACAAAAAAAGAGCTAAGCAATTAAACAATTAAAAGTTGCTTAAAAGTGGCTTTAAAAAAATGTGTTCCAAAATATTTATAAACAATTGACTCTCACGGTCAGACTATTATAGTTAGAAACTTCCCGACTTCATATTCGTAAAGTAGGAATTGTTTAAGAAATTTTAAGCCCTGAATGGTTGCTCTATCATAATTAGAAGCTGAGATAATGTTTTTTTTTTTTTTTGTAAAAAATCACTGCGGCTTTATTTTTCAACATTAAGGAACGAAATATGGCGCTTTGCTAAGTTCGATAGTTGTTCTAATAGTAAAAAAATTTTTAATATTATTTATTTACAACTGCATGCGTGGTTGATTGATAAAGACAAACGTTTTTATGGTCGCGAGCAACTCGCAGCAACGGAACTCAAAGCAGTGCTAAATGTAGAAGTTACCTAAAATTAAAAAAAACCATAGTTGTAATGTGATTTATTTATTTAAAATGATAGAGATAGTCCATGTATTATAAATAAAGTGTATTTAACATGACTAAGATAACTTTTTTCACAAAATGGCGATTTTCTAGAAACTAGATATCGCCACTACAAACAATTGTTCATAAATCACTGGAATCTTTTTTTGTTTCTCAACCGATTTTAGTTTTCAAGGTCTCAATTTGCTCCTTAAGAAATTTCATGGCGACTTGCCGAAGGAAAAATTAAAAATTATTCAAAACTCAGAAAGTTATAGCCAATTAAAAGAATATTTTGTTTTAACGACGTGCATGAATTTATAACTTTCTGAGTTTTGAATAATTTTTAATTTTTCCTTCGGCAAGTCCTCATGAAATTTCTTAAGGAGCAAATTGAGACCTTGAAAACTAAAATCGATTGAGAAACAAAAAAGATTCCAGTGATTTATCAACAATTATTTGTAGTGACAATATCTAGTTTCTAGAATATCGCCATTTTGTGAAAAAAGTTATTTTAGTCATGTTAAATACACTTTATAATACATTGACTATCTCTATCATTTTAAATAAATAAATCACATTACACTATGGTTTTTTTAAATTTTAGGTAATTTCTACATTTAGCACTGCTTTGACTAGGGAGTCCGAGGAGAACCACCTTAATTAAGCGGTTGGCGCGCATGCGCGCTCCGACTCCGCTCGCGAATTTCAAACGTTCATACGTGAAGACTGTACATTTTCTCGGCTTCTACTAATCGGAATTTCATTATTTTTTCTTTTTTTCAGCATAAATCTGTGAGTGCGTTAATTATTATATTAACTTCATTAATAATATCTATTAATATATTATTTGAATGTAATAATAAGGTCGCAAAGCAATAAAATAACATGCATTTTTTAGATATTAAAATCTTATTTGCAATAATAAATTTCTTATTATTATTATTATAATTAAGTATTTCATGAACTAAATATAATAACTCTATTTTACCAAGAACAAACTTTATCGAAATAAATTGGACCAATACTATTTAATAATAATAATCATATTATTTTTTCACGCGCAGGAGAGAAGAGAGGTAATTCCCGGAACGGTAAAGTCCGACAGGGCAGTCCTTTCATAAGTCCAGAGCGCGCGAGCCGGTAGCCCTTTCGGGTCGGGAACATCGGAACCAAGGGTGATTATTTTTCAGCCGTGGGGTTGGATATATATGTTGGTGGAGAGAGAAGAATTGGCGAGAAAGGAAGAAATAGAGAATGAAGGTCAAGGTTTGAGAGGTCCTGAGAGGATAAATAAAGGGTTTGATGGATAAGTGAGCAATAATTTTTGGGTGAATAGTGCTGGTGAGGGGCGGATCTTTTGTATTTGAGATGGAGAGTACGGGGATGTGGTTGATAAGTGATCTGGCACCGAAGATTAAATGATTTGTGGTTTGATGTGGAAATGTAAAATTGAGGTAGAACAAAAATATAAGCTGTACACTAGTGAAATGCGTAACACTTGTTAGGAGAGCGTTTAACTTAAATAAAATATTATTATTATTGTTACGAATAATATAAATTGTCAGAGATGTCAGTGTAATTATTTTTCTCAATTGAAAAAAATAAAAAAAGTAAGTAATTTGATATTTTTCAGTTCTAAGAAATGTTACCCAAATAAAAATACTAACGCTAATATAAGGTATTAAATTACACGAAATGGATCGTTATCAGAACGTGCAATTTCTGCTTTTCTTCGTACATGCCTTTGTGTAATTTAATATCTAAACAACATTAAACGATAAAGAAATATGAAAAGTTGTGTCTTTCAAATCATTTTAAATAAACTTATATCAATCCACTTATAAAAAAAAAACAGTGGACTGAAAGGAATAATGCTATAAATAAGTCACTGACGATTGGTAGATTATAAAAAAACGTGGAATTGATATCCTTTTGAATTTGTTTCAGTAAACCTCAGAAAGTACATGATAAAGTATTAGACAATCTTAGCATTAGACCCTTAGACAATCTTTATCTCAAGATCAACATAATTTATCTCACGTAAGACTTTAAGGATCGAGCGCGCACACTTTTTCAGGCTAATAACTCTTTTTATAATCCTAGATTAATGGGTCGATTTTAATGGGTCTGAAGTTTGCATCGTTGGGATGCAACGAAATAATTTCTTATAATTAATTTAAGTTATTAAACAATGAAAATTTCATCTAAACCTTTGTTATAAAATTATTTTATTCCATAAAACACGAAATCTGCACACAAAATTAATATTAATTAGTATAACCATGAAGCAAAATAATTTTTTTTTTATTTCGATGCTTTCCAACATTGCGAACTTCAGACCCATATAGATTAAGGGTAGCCGTTAACTAGGTATAGGCTAACATGGTGTATTCAGCGAACGAAGGATCTATTGCAGTGCGGAAGTTGATCAATTTTCAATTAAAAGCTTAAAGAAATTGGCCGCTATATTATTTACCGTCTCCTACTTCTCATACGATTATCAACTCTGCGTGTACACGTTTTTATACTTATACACTCGATTATTGAAAAATACGTTTATAATACTTTCGCAAGGATGATGGCGAGATACGGCGCAGTTAATATTAAAAATTTATTGCTTCCAGGAAATTCATTCTTATATATTATATACTCGGAATATATATCTCTCCAATGTTCGCTTAGTCGATAAATTCTCGCGATGCTCTTAACGCCGTTAAAAATTAAAGCCCCACTCGATTGTTATACGCGACCGTCCACTCGAAGCTCATTAAAGAAAGTCTCGATATACATATTGAATTCTCTTCGCGCGGACCGTCGTGGCTCCCTCGTTTTCTCCTCGTCGGCTTTAAAAATTCAGCTCACTAAAGGAGTCTCTTCCTACTCCTAAGTATCAAATAGTCTTCCCAATCCACTAATCAGCCACAACCAACTCTCCTCAACTTTCGATCAATGCTCAGCACCCCATTCCCCCAACCTACACTCTCCCCTTTTAAAAATTCATCCCACTAAAAACAAATCTTCCAATATCCCGCCCCCTCGAGGCAATCGATAATCCGCTGAAACATTCATCCGCGGCACGTGCGCGGCACGCGACGACGACGACCGCCACGGCGCTCTCTATGTGCAGCATGAACTTTTCCGGCTCGCGGAGTGCCTGCACCTACTGCGCACGATAAGCAACTTGTTGCTGTCCCGAGGAGAGGACGAGACACGTATCCGGCGGTTTAATCACTTATTAATTGCGCGCCAGTGGAGATAGGACGCGAGTGCGGTCGATCACCAGGATGAATTTTTCAGGGGTACGAGAAGGTAATCGAAGGGAAATTGCTGTGTCGGTTGTGTTGTGTTTCTTTTTTCTTTCTCGGAAGTGGCGCGAGCGATTGGTTTTTGGAAGCGCGTTAGAAATAGTCGAGTAGCAGGGGTGCACGGATAGAATTTTCCTGTAAAAACTACCGTGAAATTTACGGTAAAAATTACCGTGAGCATTGTAACTGCGGAACACCCGAACGTTCCGGAACTTTTTTTGATGCACACAAGAAAATTTGCCGTGATGTCACGGTAAAAATTTCGGTTTTCAAGAAATTAATACTAAATTATTTAATTTAATTCAATTTTCTCCCAATATTATTTATAATTTTAGTTTTAAACAATATTTTAGTTTGTATTTGTCAAAAAACATATAATAATGAATCTATTTTAAATTCAATGATCTAAATATTTATAGGTTATATGTGTAGCACGTGCCAGTCGACGGCGGCGCGAGCAGCGCCACCGACGTGTGAGTTTCGATATTCCCTTCAAGTCAGGGTAAAATTTGTACAAAAGGGCAGTAAAAATTACCGAGCCAGTCCGGCAAAAAATTCCATAAATCCCTATAACTTTTATAATACTTTCGATGGAAAATTTATTAAACGCAAAATTTACCGAGTGTCCGGTAAAATTTAACGTACGGATATTAAATTTTTCTAAGACTGCAGGGGCTTTAACGAAATAAACGATATCTCGAAAGACAACGGAAAAAATGACGGCCACAGTACGCTGAACAGCCATGTTCCCTTCGATTTTTCGAGATATCGTTTATCTCGTTAAGGGGATGCCTTACTCGTACTATTACCGACCGAGCAATTCACACAGTTTCAAGCTGATTAAAAATAAAATACGTCGAATCACAAAAAATCAAGAGAACACTCTTCTGTGTTTTTTAACGTTCTATCATCCAGTCAAAGTTTGGAGTCGAAATATCAAGCCGTTTTTTCAAAAACTTTGAACGAAATTAAATTTAATTTCGTAATTTAATCAGCTTGAAACTGTGTGAATTGCTCGGTCGGTAATAGTACGAGTAAGGCATCCCCTTAAAGCCCCAGCAATAATTATAGAAAATACGCATAATAATTTCCAGAAAAATCGGTTGTACCTCGATTGACACGAATTTCACGGTAATTTTTCCAGAAAAATTCTATCCGTGTGTTTTTCGAAATTAGGCGTTGTTGAGATGAGGGGATATAGATATTTTTTTAAAATGGGAAGTGAGTGTGTGTGTTGTGTTCTGGGAAGTTGTTGGAGTTGAGGATGTAGATGGACGGATAAGGATTTCCTGATTGAAAATAGCTCTAGTTTTACTGCATTTTTTTTCCTGGTCTTGGAGGATTTTCTTGAAAAAGAAAGAGTTTTCAAAAATAACGAGTTAAATGCTGTACGATGTGGAGATTTAACTTTCTAAGAATACACACACACACACACACACACACACACACACACACACACACACACACACACACACATATACTTAATCAGTAAAACGCGTTGCTAAACAAGAAAAATCCTATTCTTTTCGTTAAAAAAATTTAGCTAAAATCTTTCTAATTCAATTTTACTACCACTCCATAAACTATATACACTCACGTATATATACACATACAATAATATGTGTCTTTATCATTTCATATATATACACACGCACGACCGTGAACTATTAAAAACCGCAGCGACATTTCCTCTCGCTCTCTCTCTGCGCCGCACGAAACCCCTCGCAATTTAAAACTCAAACACAAGAAACAACAGACTGTCTGCAAACAAACACACAGTGAATCGTCACGAGTATCATACACCCAACTCAGCGCGGCGGCGCGCATTTTAACGACGCCGACGAGACGACCTCCCGTGTATACGTACTTTTAATTAAAACAATAACCAAAACCGGCGAGCCTCGCTAACTATATAAACTTTCATATACGTACTATGCAGTATGTATAATATACACGAGTCGCGTGTGTCTCGCGGGCGACACTCGCTTCCGGTGCGCGATGACTAAATGGATACAATTAGGGCTCGCGTGCTGTCGCCGCCGCTACAGGCGATGATGAGACTTTCTTCGGTTTGACACGCGCGTGAGACGGGAGATTGTTTCCGTCATCTTTTTTTTCTCTTTCTTTTTCTTTTCTGTTTCTCCGCGCGTGCTGGAAAGGAGCGGAGCTGTTTGTTATAATTGGGAGGGGGAGAGAGAGATAAGGGGACGAAAAAGTATTGTGTTCGAGGAGAGGCCCGTTTCCCGCACTTCCGCACAGGTTTCTCGGGAAAACGGTGTTACTCCGGCGGGACGCGCGGATTGGAAATTATGCGATAGAGTGGGTTATAGTACGGTAATTAGTTTCATATGGCGCGTTTTGACGCGTGGTGTGTATATGCGGGTTCGTAATGTCTTTATTACTAGAGTGAAAAGAAGGAAAATATGTTTTTTTATTTTTATATATTCCGTACGTTAATTTATTTTAGTTTTTGTTTTAATCTAAGATGGATGTAATCTAAACTCTTTTACGGGAATGACAAAATTTAAAGTTCGACTCTTATACTTGTAATACATGTGCTGTGAATGAGAAAAAAAAAGGTCGGGTAGGTAGAGTTAATTGAATGCTCTGGTTTTTATTGAAAGACTTAATGGAATTCTTCAATCAATTTTTTATTAAAGAAAGACCTTGAAGAACTCTACCTTACTTCTATAATTATAAAACTAACTATGTTAAAGTTATTTGCCCATACAAATGATCAAATCCATTAAAATTCCACAAAAAATTAGACACAGACATAAATTACACCGTGTATACATAACACGCACTATACTCTTTATTTAAACACCGCTACTAATTACAACGTGGCATGGGCTTAGCGAGGCCCTTTAACAAATTTACATTCGCGCGCCTCGAATTTTAAAGCATCGCAAATTTACTTTATCTTAGCCGCCGAATGTTTATCGCGTGTATAACGAGGAGAGGGATCATAACTGGCCGCGCGCGCGCTTTATGCAGACGTTTTTTTTTAATTAAATCCCGCGCTCCGCGCTTTGTAACATTCATAAGCTCGCACACGCACTGTGCGTGTACCGAGAGAGAGGCCGCGATAGCACGAGCAATGAAATATACGAAAAGAATTAATGGCTCACTCGAGGATCACGAATGTGCCTAACCCCGTAAAATATACGCTCACACGCGTGTGGGCTTCGGCTGGAATAATTCGGGCATTCGTCGAGGTTTCGCATGTGTCTGTGTGTGTTTCTGGGCGAAGCTCGAGTGTTTTAAGAGAGCGAGTGAAATATGCCGTGGTGTCAAGGATAAGTGATTTCGCGAATAACTTTTTTTTTGTAGAATAGGTAGCGGGTGTTCTGAAAGGTTTCAAGAGCGCGATAGTCGTATGCGAAATGTATTTTCTTGCAGTTAGATATAATAGTTTGATAACTTACGTAAACGTGCGCCTTAATTTCAATATACAATACAACGCGGTAATTTAAATACAATTCACTATGGGCTTATATAAATCCAATACCAATTCACCTCCGTATATACGCGGATTTTTAAAACGCAATAATAACGAGACCGCATTTCGCCAGCGCCAAAACTCGCCCGTAAACAATCCACATCCATAGTGTTCGCACCCACTTTGCCACCTCGCAGTGTTTCAATAAACCCACCCCCTAGCAGCTATAGGTTATTACACAATTCGCGAGACGGCAATGCGCAATTTGCACGTGCGTGCACCTAGCCCCATGTATGTGTGTATACACATGCGCGATTGCATTATACGCCGTTCGCTCGCGCTATACTGATGCAGTTTACGAATTACTCCCCCGCGCGCCAAGTCCATTAAGCCCCATTTGCGTCTTTGTTGCTGTTGCCCGGTTCTTTTTTTTTTTAATTCGGGTGTAATGGCGAATTTTTTTGTGCAGCAGCAGATGCGCAGCTTTTATACCTAATTGAAACGGTTGACCTGCGGCGCTGAACTCGCGCGCGTACGGCTAAGTAGGTTTTATTGAAATATTGCGATGCAGGGGGTGACGGGGAGGAAAATAAGTGTGTGTGTCTGTGGGGACAAGTGTTATTTTGATTATTGCATTAGACGAGTGGGAATAAGAGGTAGATATAGCCTTGAGCGTTGAAATTATAATGATGATGAATATGCATATAAATTAATGTAGAACGGGAGGTAATGATAAAAAACTCGTAAACTTTTTAATTAAGGGAGTAAAAGTGATATGACATAATATCGAGTGCTTGGCGCAGAAGGACACAGTGCGGCGGCATCAGAAGAGATTACCTCGACCTTTCGCTCGAATAACGCTTTCATTTATATATAATTAAACGAGTAATTAGTTTCATTACACAGAGCGCAGAGGCCGTCGTCGTTCCATCGATAAATTCATAACGAATCTCGTGTCAAAACGCCAAACACGCGTAATCAAACCTATATTATGTTCGAATTGCCAAAATTAATTATAAGCACCGCAAGTAAATTACACGAAACTACTCTCGACCCCCTCCGCGTCCACTCTTATAACAATGATTTACGTGCGCCTATAATTTACCTTTCCTAATTGTTCTCCCCTTACCACTCCAGCATCGATCAATCGCGTCTAACGTTTTTCTCCTTTCCACTCCCGATAACTTTTTCGTACTTATAGGTACGCGGGAAGCGTGTGCCTTTAAACTTATCGCCTCGGAAGTGTAGGTGTATAGGCATTAGGCATGCCTGCAGGTTGCGCGAGAGGAAGAGATACCGGGCGAAAGAAGAAAGATTATAGATGTGACTTCCACGCCGGCAACTTTCCGGCAATCTCGTATAAGGGGGGTGAGAAAAAGTTTCAGGCCATGAGAGGGACAGAAGTTTTGCTGTACACATAGGTGTATACGCATACACATACATCAGTCGAAGTTTCCTCGAGCGGGCGCCCGCGATTTTTTCCAATATCGCGCGCTCAGCGATGTTATACGTGTAATTGAACCCGAGTACTGCGCGGTTAATCAGACGCTATACACGCGTATAATATAGAATTATGGGTATATATAAGTATATAGTTTAAAATTAATTTAGCTCTGCATTCGACTTCTCAATAATATACACATTCTTCTTCTTCTTCTTGCTGTTGCGCTACAGTGGCGGCGTGCTATGCTAATTCACGACGATGAAAACACGCGATGCGAAACGCGGGCGTGTGTATATATATCGCGCTACGAACGAATAAATCAATCAATCGGTCCCATTGACACAATAAATTCGAGAGCGAGAGAGAGAGAACAGTTGCGGTTCTTTCGCTCGCGACCCGTCGCATGTATCATATACACACACACACACACACACACACACACACACACACACACACACACACACACACACACACACACACACACACACACACACACACACACACACACACACACACACACACACACACACACACACACACACACACACACACATATGCGTATGCGTACATGCGATGCTCCGCTTTAGAGTTGCCCGGGTTCGAGTTTCCAGAGAGGAGCGAAAATTGCGAGCGCGTGTGTCGGTGTTGGGGAAGATGGATGGGTAACGGTAAATAGTGTTGACAGCGTTAATTATCGCTAATAAGTTATTGTCGCGTGTATACAACGGTGATCTGATATACGTTCTCGTGAAAACGTGCGTAGAATAGAAGTCCTATTGATTTTCGAGGGTAATAACAAAAGAGAAAGATAAAGGAAAACAATAAAGATTCGAACGTCCGCATTGCACCTTGTGCTTATATCAACGGTTTTACTTTTCCAACTTTTATCGGTAGATTTTATGAGTACTGTACGAAACTCGAGCTATAAACTATATACATATATATATATATACCCCCGGTCACGAAAGAAACATCATCGCAGCCACGAACGTTAACCACGCGTCCACTTTGCATATATATCAATTTTAATTTTCGACCCTTCAGCACCCAATATCAACTCTCCGCAGCCTTCTCGACAAAAACACTCGACGCTATCTCCCTCATCGAATTCGCGTACAACACATGACGAGCGAATACTTGTTGAGCGCACTGCAGATACAGGAGATTTCCGGGGGGCGTGTATAAGGTAGCGCACTACTTACCCGTACTCCTTGAAAAACCGCCCAAGGCAACGACGGCTGCAGATGCAGCGATTAACTGACATTTCGAATCGATCAGATACCTACCTACCCGCGCGTGTTACCTTGAATTTCGATTCGCGCGCGCTTCTTTTATAAGGTGTGTGTGTGTGTGTGTGTGTGTGTGTGTGTGTGTGTGTGTGTGTGTGTGTGTGTGTGTGTGTGTGTGGGTGTGTGGGTGTGTTGGTGTGTGTGTGTGTGTGTGTGTGTGTGTGTGTGTGTGTGTGTGTGTGTGTGTGTGTGTGTGTGTGTGTGTGTGTGTGTGTGTGTGTGTGTGTGTGTGTGTGTGTGTGTGTGTACGTATAAAGAGCGAGCAGCTATATAAAGGTTTGCCTATTTTTGGTGGCGAAGCGCGACGAGTCGCTCGTTTACTCGAGTTAGGGAATTAAGTGCCGACTTAAAAAAGACGTACAAGTAGTGTACGGTTTTAATATAATTCACTTTCCCGTTCTATAGGTGCTGAGTTTAAAGCGAGCAAGGAAAAGGCGAAAGTATAGGCGGCCATACTACTTGTTGAGCACTCCGAACTTTTGAAATCACTCGCAACTCATCCACGTATATATCATTAAGTATACTTATAGCCTCGGTCTCTTACAAAACTCTCTTCCTTATCACTCTCGCCTCTTTCCAAATATATATGCGCCTATTTAAATATTCTTCATTACCGTTAAAAAAGAAAAACACGCCAACACAGTCCTCCATCTACCGAAACCACAACAACAACAACACGTCGCGTCGCATCCCTTCAACGCAATGGAGCATAAACAAACCCGACCCCGTTACACACCTCCTCCTCCTGCTGTGTGTACACAGAAAAAAAAATCAAAATATCGATCCCCCCACCACTACTAACCTCGACGGATTTCCGGGGCCGCGAGGCGCGGCCTACTGTCTCCACAGGATACACTTGAACGTCTCTTATCCTCCTCTCCTCTCTATGTTTCTCTCTTTTGGTGGTCCTCTATATTACGCTGCGACTGTTACACCTATCACATGACAGAATACCTCGGAGAGCACACGCGGCGCGAAGTGCGCCCGTTCGACGCGCGACAGAAACTGAGCTGCGCTCGCGGCTCGCATCAGCAGCTCGTAGCAGTGTTGTGGTCGCGCCTCCGCCGCCCCGCGCGCGTTGCCCAGGTTACCAGGGCCGGAGCGCCGTATCCGACGTGCCTGAGGGGCCTCGATAGCGCGTATATGTCTGGGCGTAAATAATATCCCTCGGGAGGTGTGCCGGATTTTCCTTTTTTTCGAAGGGCACGCGCCGGGTGTTATGAGGGAGCTATTACGGAGGGGCGGAGATGAGTGATATAAGTTTTACGGGAGTAAGTATAGAGCCGGGAGGGATTGTGAAATATCCGCGAAGAGGAGGTGGGGATGCTGTTGTATTGGATGTGGGGGATAATGATGATGGTGTGTGTATAGGTATAGGGTGCAGCAAAAACAAAGGATGTAGGTTTTGCGCTTTTTGCGAGAGGGAGAGAGATAGAGAGGTGTAATGAATGTAGGGCGCGGGTATTAGTCACGTTTGTGACTTTTGTGCTAGCTGGAGAGGAAGGAGATGATTTATATAAGTGTAGGGAAAATATATTGCGAGGTGGAAATAAAATGTGGTGAAATAAATTGTTTGAATTTTAGTAAGTTGTACGCTAAAAATACTTTTAAGAAAGTGTAACTACTTTTGTATAGTTAAAAACGTTTTATTTAACATTTATCATACCTATTCGTACTTGTTTTAATTTATAACGTTATTTGTGTCATAACACAAATTTTTAATTTTCGACTTATTGCTTTTACAATTTAATATATATATATATATATATTGAATAATTTCTACGATAAATTTAAAGAAAATTCCTCTGAAATTGCTATGAGCTTTTATGTCAGTTCAAAACTTACAGAGATACAGAAACGGAAATTTTCTTTTATTTTCCATCGAAGGTCCCGCTGAGACTATTTTTTGTCAAAAGTCGAGAGTGAATAAGTTATGTAGAACGAGGAAACTTCTACACATTACTACCGCAAAACTTTTAATGTCGCGAGCATCGCTTTCAGTTATGTTGATGGCGGTGGAAAAAAATTTGTTGGAGAGCCCAGATTCGAAGGTGAAGAATATTCTCATATTTGTATTTCACCAATTCACCGATTCTGCGTCACAGCTTTTTTTCGCCGGGATGAGAGAAATATTAGAAATAAGTATTTGAAATGTTGCCTCTAAAATGTTTTTTAAACGATTTAATGATAATATTAATTGATTTATGATATTTAATTATATAATTGTTGTAATAAATGATTCAATTAAGAGACCAATTATTTACTTGCACAATTATCTTCGTAAAATGATCTCATAAAAACTTTGTTTATTATTTTTTCTTACTTAAACAAGAATAATCCCATAAAAATTTTTTTTTTTCATTTAATATTATATTATATTTAATTTTCTTTATTATGCTTTTCTGTAACAATGCTAACGTTATTTATGGGGTCAAGCAAACAGTATAAAACGAGAAGATGATGGCCGATGTTGGAGATAATGCTTTCCCTTTTTTGAGCGGGATTACATCCTTAAGAATATATAAAGGCCGATGAACCCGCGAGATAAGACATCTCTGAGAAAGTTTATGGAAAGGTAAAATGTTGATTCGTGCCGTTTTACTACGCATTCAATCTAACGTAGTAAATATAAATTTTTAACAACGAATATCGTAGTTTTTTTACATGCGTAATAAATTTTTTTAATTCAATTCATACAAACTTTATGGCCTATTTCCGATAATTTTTTCAGAAAATAAATAATATTTGAGAATGTTTTTTTTGTTTTTTTAATAAAAACAAAAACATTACATAGCTAATATATGTTTAATATTACAACTAAGGTAATGTGATCACTCAATTATTCAAATTAAATTTTGGTAAAAGTTATTTTAGTAGAAGATTTCAGTGAAAGTCGTATTGGACTCTCACATTTATTATTTACTACTTTCAATTGAAAAGCTATTAATACCAATCGATTATGTAATACTTTTTATATATGTATAGGATAACATAAAGTAATATATGATAATCGCAATACGTTTTTTAATTAACTACCTAGTACTTACTTGATTACGCGAAATTTAGCAAACCTAGTTGTCAAGGTTGAACGTAAAAAATATTTTGTAGGGTGTATATCTATATATAGTCCTACTTCACAGAATAACAAAGACACTTTATTCTTTGCCTGATTCGCGACGCGCAGAAGACAAATGACGCTTAAACGTCAAAGTGTATTACCAAGTTGTATACAGGTCCTCATTAAACTGCTCAAGGAGACGTGACCATTTACAGACGGCTGCATTTTTTAATGCGCAATTTTGCTTCCGTAATAATATAACGTTTGAGAATTTACGTGTATAAATAAAAGGTTGTATCGATATTAAAAATTGCTAATAATAACGGCGTAAGGTGCGATTAATAAACAGATTCATCCATATATAACTATAATACATATTAAAATTTATTAAAAAAAATTCTCTGGCACAAAGAAAAATATAGTCTCAGAAAAGAGCTCTGATGTAACAAAAATTGTTATATGAAAAGGTCTGTATAGATCAGGTTGAATACTTGTACTAGTCGAGTGTGTAATTGACAACTGTATAATATATCAAAAGTTTTAATAAACATTCTGCTTTAATCAAATACTTTATACTACAAAATCGTAGTTCAGCATAATCTATTGTGCGTGAATTATCCAAATATATCGATGCTTTTAATTACTTCTCACCCCTCCACTTCTCATGTAACTGTAATAAATGTGCGTATGCTCGGTTTGAAATATTTAATGCAGCATTCATTCCTTGCAATCCAGGTTCACCAATTAAACTCAAACCAGACAGACCTGAAAATAAATAAAAATTATATTTTCAACAATATCATTAATTTTAAGTAGCAAATAAGCAGTGCTGTAAGTACCTAAATATGCGTGTAAAGGATCAGGGTTTTCGTTGTCATTCTTTCCAAATCCTCCCATAATAGTATTTTGAGTATCAAGAACAAATGCCCTATTTTCCTCACAATCTGATAACTCACTAACACCAAGTAACTGTAAAGTAGCTCCAATCCAGAAGCTATAACAAGAGTCAGATAATTTTCCTGGTCTTCCTTGAAATCCCCTATCTTGTCTCATAAGACACCATCTCTTTAATCTTTCCAGCTGCTTCTCTGAGAGAACATTCTCAAGCTCCTTCATTAAATATAGACTAGCTACTGCACAAAATGTAGATCCCCCATGTGATTCTAGTCCTGGTCCATGACCAATTGCACCATCAAATGACTGAAAAATGGAAACGCAATTATTAAAATCACTTATAATGCTTAGTCTGATTTATAAGTTAAAATAAAAAAGCTTACTATGCTTTTTAATATGTAATCTATGGCTTTTGCCTTATTAACTCCAGACCAATCATCCAGAATAGCTGACACACAGCAGGCACAATAAACAAACCTCATATCACTCTCACAACCAGTCACCATAGCCGTAAAAGATCCATTAGGATTCTGGCAAGCTCTTATTCCTTCGACTATGGACTCCTTATCAACTCCACTCAAATCATCCCCAAGAATCAACAAACTGGCCAAGCCAGTATAGGCCATCACCAAGTGACCACAGTGATATTTGGTTTCGATATCCTTAGGAATCATCGTTGAGGATTCAAAACCAGATCTTGGCCCAGCTCCTGCCACCTGCAGCCTGTAAATCCAATCTATTGCCTCTTGCTTCTGCTGTGGTGAATAATCGCTCAGTTCATCCAGCAAATCAAGGCCCGATATTGCAAAGAATGCAAAAGTCAGTCTCATTGCATCTGGGCATTCATTTGATGTCATTTGTAAATTAATATGAAAGTATCTGGCATGTTTCTTCTTCATTAATTTGGGAGTCATTTTTTTAGAATTTCTTTTGAACTTTCCTTTTCGTTCCCCAATTTTGACTGGTTTTTCCATACACGCTTCCAATATAAATAATTTAAGTCTTAAAATTTATCATCTGTACATGTTTCTCAATATTTGCAAGCAGACCAATTCCTGCGGCTCATTCTGCTGAGCAGAACATTCTGCTTATGCTCATCCTCTTCAATTAATCTGAAATCATCACTTACAATAACTAAACAATGCATGTTACCCTTTTACCTTCCAAGATCCTAAACAACGACACTTCTCTATACATTAAAGCCCCATGACGTTTTGAACTTACGCGTTGGCGTCGTTGATTCGTACGAAGTTTGCGGCTAGCCTCTGTGCAGGTATAAACATCAGCTCCTCATCGTGTCGCCCGCGCGAGGATGTCTCATTCACGTCCGGCTGCTGCCTATACTCTCTCGCTCGCTCGCTCAAATTCGCACACGACTTTGCTATGCAAAATGCGTGCACCGAATGTAGTACGTGCACGCACACACACTGTGGCTGATCGAGTGCTTGTCCGCAGAAGGATGATACATTCGAATTGAGCAAAATCTGCGTTATCGATGTGTATTTTGTGTATACACTTGCCGGATTCTCGAGTGGGTTTCGACACTCAGGTCCAGATGGCATTGGGTACTCGGAAAACGAGAGTCGCGAGGGTCTCTGTGAAATATAATTGATAATTAACAAATTATTGAATTTCATGGAATTTAATTATTTAAATACATTTTAATTATCAACAGTTGTCTAGACTCCAAGAATACATTCGGCAGAATTTACGACATTTGTAATATTCGTAAATTTTTAAAATATCGATTATTCTATTTATATCTGCGGTAATACTTTTTATTAACAATCTATTTTCAGGGATATAAATTAATTCTAGTAATATATATTTGTGTAATCATACAATTTGTGTATCCTTAAATAGTCCTTTGATCTATCTTCAAGTATATATTTTACAACTATAAAATAAGTATTCTTACTCTTCGTTTATACATACAATATATAACGTACCTATATAAATATTATATGCGAAGTTATTCAGAATACCGTTCCAAAAGAAATGATACAAATTGTTAAAATCTCCAGAAATTACAATAAATAAATTCAACATAACAATTCAATAACTGAGAAATTGTATACAGTTCAGCTTCATTTTATAATTATTATGCTATCAATAATCACGGATCACCAGCTACTGCAAACGAAAAGCTCTATAGAATCTCTGAACAACATTCATACCTACATAATCCTTAACCATTTACTTACCTACAAGAGCTGAATAAAAAAAAATCGTACCGACGCCCGGCCGGCTGCACTGCACCGACTGCTCCGTTTCGTCGTTTCGGGCAGCCCTCGTCGAATATATAATATACCTATAGCCGTTTACCCCTTCAAAAATATCCCTATATATACCATACTCATAACGTAACCATTTCGCATACTGCCTCGTACATTTCACCCAGAGCGCGGCGAATCAAAATGGAATCATTATCGTGCATGTACAGTACGTACCATGTACATCAGCCTACCCCCGCACTCGACAGCGGAGCTAGCGCTAGCCTATACGCGATCTAAAAAAGCACGCGCTTTACGGCAACACTGAACATACTACAGTGAATATATATACTGGATAGGGTATATACTATATACACACGCGGTGAAGACTGCAGTAAAGGGGCGAAGAGAGACGAACGAACGACACACACACACACACACACACACACATTATATATATATATAGGCACGCTCTTTGCAAAAGTTGGCGACGACCGGCGAATGCAGGCACGCGCTCTTCGTGTGTGTACCTACTTATATTCTTTCTCTCTCTTTCTCTCGGGGATATACTAATTGGGTGCTGGAGCAAAGGTATAGAGAGTGAGAGATCCACGAGGAGATCGCCCTCGGCGTTGTCTGGTTCACCTATACCATATATATACATTCGCCTGCGTGTGTGAAAGGGATATAGAGATTCGCGTGGTCTAGTTTTCCGGAAGCGTGCGTATATATATACGAGCGCAAGTGCGCCCTGGTCCTGGACACAGCGACAGCTCGGTTGCTGCTGCTGCTCTGTGCTTCTCTCTCTTCTGCACCGGGAAGCACTACCCAAGTACTTATAACCTCCTACTCGCCGGCTGCAAGTGTGACGCGAGGCGGTAAGTCTGTCTGCTCTCCCATCACCATTTCCAATTACCTAGTATAATAGTTGTAATAAACTAATAAGTGTAGCTATTAAGGAATGGTAAGTGGCTGGTGTAGAAAGTTTCTGGAGCTTTCTATTTATCATCGGGAATTTTGCGGGCCAAGCGTAGGTGTACTTATGTACACCTACACACCGCGGTTCACGCGTGTGGGTGAGCGAACGATGGTTTCGTGCTGAGATGGATGGCTAATCAGGCGGGCGGCCGCTCGACGTGCTGGGTGGGACGCGTTCTGCACGGTTTTGCAAATTCCTGACGGCCACCGTGTGGCTAGTTTGTGTGTGAGAAATTGACAGCGGTGCGACCGTGTGAGTTCGTAGATCAGCGGTAAGTCGTTTTATCATTTGTTTTGTTTCTTTTTTTTTTTAGAAATATATGTGGAATGAGTGTGATGGGCAGTTGTAAGTTGTGAGGTTGGTTCTTGATTACTCGAATGACAAACTCCTGAAGAAAGGCTGGATTTAGTTTAGCTGTAATTTAGATTAGATTGTATCAGTCATTTTCCTTGGGTTTTAGTTATTTTGAAAGAAGCCTGTCATTTGTTTACTTACTGTTAGTCAGAGCTGTGTAATGCCCAGACAAAGAATGTTAAAGGTAGTATTCGAAGAAGAAAAAATGTTTGTACGAAGGAACAATATATCCAGAGAGCAGTAAGTTAATGACATAATTAGTAAATATATACCTTTAGTCTTTCTTATTGCAGTATTTTGTATGTAATTCTAATGTGCTAATTGAGCGATAAAAGTGGCTTTTAATGCACTGGCATTTTATGATCGCTCATAACCTGATCCACTCAAATTTTAGTTGAAGGCTTAAAAGTTTACTTTTTCAAAACATATTCAGAGAAACACTTGAATGGATTTCTATAAATATGAAATGCAGATATTAATATCTTTAACAATGAGATGATCTGCATTTTAACAACAATTTTGTGATACGTTCATATTCTTATTTTAATGGTCATAAAATGTCATCTTTTTACAAGCTTATTATAAGTTAATAGTCGGTATTCTGTATAGATATTCTTAAAATATTTCAATTTTTATTATAACAAAATTGTTAACAGTTACCAGAAAGTTTTCGATAACGCTCTTACTATTATTACTGAATGTTAGGAAGTCTTTGAAAGTAAGTTAACCAAGTTTTAAAGTAACTTAAGAAATTCAGTTGTTCTAATTTGTGATATTTTTAAAAAGTTTATTTACATATTATTTCAAAATATTCAGAATTCATTTATAAAATTTGATTAAATTATTCAAAAAAGTATATTTTAATAAAAGATTTTTGAAAAATATTTAAAAAATTAAATTAATAATTTGTATAAATTTAAATAACTGAAAAAAGTAATTATCAATTGTACTTTAACAAATAGATTTATTGTTTTCAACAAATTAAATATATTATTTCGAGAAAGTTTTTATTTTATTTTATACCACTCTAACCTCAAAATCACAACTTTGATATGATTTTTCGGCGCTCGTGGTATAAAATACCGTTCGAAACTAGTGCGTAAGTCGATTATTTAGGTGGTGTGGCTTTTTCGCACTCGCTTCGCTCGTGCAAAACGTCACACCAGCTAAATAATGGACTTCCCCACCCGTGTCGAAATGTACTAATATAAAGTGCGTTGTAATTATATTGTAATAATTGAATTATTAATATGAGCATATTAGAGTACAAATCATCTGTATAGATGGTAGGTATAAATGTTTTATTAATTTGTTATGAGTGAATGCTCTTCTATTCTCTTCTATTTCTCTTTATTTTTTTATAAATTAAGTATAAACTAAGTACCTTCCAAAGTAAGTGGTCTGTATGATATGTATAATATTTTATTTTATTTGTTTTAATTTTGTTAGAAACCTTTAGCATTGTTAAATATGATAATTAGGAGTCAAGTACTAGAGAGTAACAACTGTATTAGATTAGATAGCAAGCATATGTTGTTTTAGTCACATAGTGAAATAAAGTTATGAGGTTCACAGTTGTCATGATCATAATTTTAGGTTACTTTTCTTTGTTTGCTCCATTTTGTATTTTGGAGTAAAACGTGTTGTATCTTGTAAGTATCTCTAAAAACTTAAGGCATATATTACACAAATATAATAAACAACGGAATCTATAAGTAAACCCTAAACAACTAATAAACAATTTCCATTCAACATTTCTCTCTAAAAATTTTAACAACTTCCCTCCATCACCCCACGCTATACAACATCGCCAACAAAAATCCCCGACCGCCGGTATATTTGAGATTTGCGATTTTTTGGAAGATTTATTTATACTTTAAACATAAACAATTTTAATGCATTATAAAGTAAGTTTTAAAGAATTTTCAGGAAAATTATAAAATAATATTAATTTTTTCGGGCAAAGCCGATGACGTGACGTCCTTTTAAAGAAAGTTGGTTGTGATGAGCAAGATTGTGAATTCATCTCGAGTATAAATTTCGCGGATTCTCGATCGCAAGATTTGGGAAAAAATTATTAACAGAACGAAATTCAATTTTTACGAAAAAAAGTGTTCAGATAATAATATTTTTAGTTCGATTGCAGACTCCGCAGAGTTATAAACTGAGCTGTTTTTCCGCAATCTTGCCTCATCGATTTGAAAAATACCTTTCTGAGAGAGATGTTCAGACAATCCACTATAAAATTGAAGTCAACTAGCGAATCTAAATTGTCGGACTATAGATATAATAGTTGGACTATAGAAAGAAGACAGTGCTTCATATGAATATTTGATTTGTTATGTAGACAGATAAAATAAAGAAATAAAATCAGAGTTCGGTATCGTAGAATTCGTTAGTTAACTTCAATTTCATAGTAATTCGTCAGAATATCTAACTCCCCTGTCTGTTCTAGGGATCTGATTCTGTAACGATAAAAAAGTGATAAATTAATTGTTTATCACAAGTTCTCATGACGATAAACGAAATTGATCAAAACAGAATCGGGCCCCAGGGCCGTAGTCGCTTCTACAATATCAGTTGTTATCGACGAAGCATTCTTCCCTCTTGAGTGGTCTGGTAGCGATATGCCTATGCCGCGATTTCAATAGCAGGTATCATTTTTTGAACTATTTTTCATCTTGTAATTCATCTTTATTCGATCCATCGCATGCTGTTTTATTTATCACAGTCTAGTCACAAAGAGATCCATGTATAATGCCTTTGACGTTTTTGAGTCTATCGCCTATATAGTTGATATATTTTGTAGCATTTTTTGTCACCGTTTGAATATTGCCGTAATTCCGTCATCTTTTATCGAATCTTCGCGTGTTTCGCGTCATTCTTCGTATCCTTTAGTACTTTTCTTTACTTTTCCAATAATTAATACATCTTGTAATAACTATTTTTGACAGAATTTTATATTTCACTATATATGCAATTACAGAAGAACGCAATGACGAATTTAAAATGGCATAATCATCGTATCACTATTTACTGGCACAGAAACTTCTTGTTTCAATTTTTGCTATTTTGAGATTGAATACGTTCGTTTGCTTTTTTGGTTGAGATTTTTCATCCCTACCTGAGTTATTTCTCGATTTGATGAAATGAATAAAATTCAGAATCGCTGAAATGATCTGTTCTGCTCGAAGTGAGAAGCTATACATGAACTCTTTGTAAATTTCAATTAGAATTTTGCATTTAACAGCTGCATTAAAATATATCCTAACATAAGTATAAACTTGTATAGGTACTGATTACTTCCATTACAGCATATACGGCGACTACACCATTATTGGAACAATCACCAGTTAACGAACATTTTCTTTATATATATGAAAATATCAAGCTTTCTATGTATTGTTTATCTAACATGACGATAATTTTCGAATCCTTGAAAATTTTTATTTCATTTTATATAAAGATTCTGCATAAAAGAAATTATCTTGTTAAGAATAAAATCATAAAATCGCCGCTATTAAGTGTTTCTTCACTGGCGATGTATTCCTTCACTGGTGAAACGTATTTAGATACTAAGATTGCGTATTCCTTTACTGGTTTTTAGGAGATATTTACAGTTTTTCATTAAATAAAATTTTTACTTTGATTCTTTATTCAAAATTTGCTCACCGACGTAAAGTTTGAACATTTTACAATATAAATTTCAAAAGGGTTTTACTTTTAATCTATTTTTAAACCACTTAATTCAATAACAAAAGTTACAATTTCCTTATTTGTTCCTTCACTGGTGAAGTCACCCTATTATGATCTTAATGCATTTATAACACTGTTCAAAACAAAAGTAGAAAGCAGTTAGGGAGTATCTACACTAGGGGCGCGTCCAGGGCCGTATTACCGCCTACGCCACCAACGCATGACGTAGGAGCGGCAGCATCTGGGGGGCGGAAAAATCTCAAAAATCCCAAACCCATATGAGGCACAAACTTAAAAATATTTGCAAAAAGTTATGCATTAGAATTTTATTTTCTACATACTTTTTATGGCCTTTAACTAAAAAATGGTTGTTTTTTAAATAATTATCTCAGTTAAACGATAGAAAAATTTAGTAGGCAGGGGATACAAGGTCCACGCTTATGAGGGAGTCATGAAGACATGAAAAAAATAAGCAACACGATTATTTGAATAATTTTTAAACCCAAGTAGCCGGGGGACGCCAGGTCCACGCATATTAGGGAATTACGTAGCGTGCAAAAATAAGCAACACAATTATTTAATCAATTTTTAAACCCAAGTAGGCGGGGGATATCACGCTTATAAGGGAGTCATGTAGACATGAAAAAATAAGCAATACGATTATTTGAATAATTATTAAAACCAGGTTGCCGTGGGACGCGAGCTCCACGCATATAAGGGACTTGAATTATAGAGGTTAAGAATTTTTGAAATAAAAGTGTTGCTTACGTCGCACGTATACGTAACTCCCTTATATGCGTGGACCTCATATCCCCCAGCTACTTGGGTTTAAAAATTATTTAAATAACTAACTTGAGTTTGTAATCGTATTCACAATTTTACTCCCCATTGTCAAATGTAAAAATTGTTGTTTTGGTCAATTCTGACCAGATCCGTTGGGAGCAGGAAAGAAAATAGTCTACGATGCTAAGTAGTTGCAACGTTTCGTCGACGGGTTTGTCGACCTCTTCAGGCTAAGTTATCGCACAGCGATACGTCGAGTCAACTATCGCTGTGCGATAACTTAGCCTGAAGAGGTCGACAAACCCGTCGACGAAACGTTGCAACTACTTAGCATCGTAGACTATTTTCTTTCCTGCTCCCAACGGATCTGGTCAGAATTGACCAAAACAACAATTTTTTTTATTTAAATAACTGTTTTGCTTATTTCTTTATGTCTACAATACTCCCTAATATGCGTGGATCTCATATCCCCCGGCTACTTGGGTTTAAAAATTATTTAAATAACCGTTTTGCTTATTTTTTTGTGTCTACACGACTCCCTTACATGCGTGGACCTCATATCCCCCGGCTACGTGAGTTTAAAAATTATTTAAATAACCGTTTTGCTTATTTTTTTATGTCTACATGACTCCGTTATATGCGTGGACCTCATATCCCCCGGCTACTTGGGTTTAAAAATTATTTAAATAACCGTTTTGCTTATTTTTTATGTCTACATGACTCCCTTATATGCGTGGACCTCATATCCCCCCGGTGAAAATTTTTTAATCGATTTTTTATAATTTTACTCTCCTTGGGGAGGATCCAGACTGGCGCTGCGCGTACGATCCGCGGATGCGCGCTGCGCGTCCAACCAATGGCAGCTTGGCTCGAGCGGAGTCGAGTAGAAAGAAAGATGATCTAGTGCGCTCGAGCCAATCTGCTATTGGTTGGATGCGCAGCGCGCATCCGCGGATCGTACGCGCAGCGTCAGTCTGGACTCTCCCTTACATGGGGCGGCACAAGATGCTTGGCGTAGAGGCAGAGAATATAGAAAATATATTATCTTTTGCATAGAAGGTCGGATCCCGAGGTTTCGGTGAAGCCGAATTAAGCATTAGTTCCGTACCCCATAAGACAGGTGGCGCTACGCTCCAGCTTCGCGCGAGATTCAAATAGCATTAGTAAGGAATCCACTTGAACCGTAAACTTTGATCATTTATTTGGATAAAGTTATTAAATATTTAGTTTATAATTTCTTCTTAATATTTTTAATTAAACATATACTTAATTTGTAGTATAGATGGACGTTACATCTTTGAAAACTAGACAAATTATGTGGAATTTAATAAATTCGTTAAACGATACATATTGAATTAACTATCACACATTTTAATGAAAATTCAGTTAGATAAAATGTTCGATAAAAGTCGTCATGAGTTTTAAAATAATTGGAACTTTGACGAACAAGATTTTAGCAATTAATTTTATGAAAATACTCCTAAAACGTCAGCACTATTTAAATAAAATTAGTTGCTAAAATCTTGTTAGTCTAAAGTCTAACTATTTTAAAACTTAAATGAAAATGTTAATAAAAAAATTAAAACAATTATAAGATAAAGTATTTAGAAATATTATAATTTTGTATGCAGCATATTGGTAATATGTATATATAAAAGAATAATATATTTATAAAAAAGATACAATTCGTTACAAATAAAATTGATTTTATAAAAGAATCTTACTTTTCTAATGGTAGTCGTAAAACTAAATGCATTAGTTATGCACATGTACAATATAAAAACGGCGGGAGAACAGCAGCAGAAATTATAGTAAAGCGCGGAGGTGCGAAAACAACAATCAGTGTTTGTTTTGTTTTCATTCCGCGAGTAACGGCCGATCCATGCGGATGTGCCGTATATAGTTTTTACTTGAAGTGCATATTCAGTTTTATAAGTTCAGAAGTAGTAAGTTTTATTATTAGTAAAAGTAGTATTATTATTAAGTGTTATATTTTTGCATATACTTTGTAAAAATGCCTCGGGTCGTGTGTGCATACAAGTCGTGTAAAAACACGTCTTTTAAACATCAACATCTGACGTTTCACAGGTTTCCGACTCAAAATGCCCCCGGTAGGTATTTTATCGTGAATATATTAGCGGACGTGAATTTCTGAAAACCATTATGTCAAAAGTTTTTTGTTTACTATCTGTTAAGTAGATAAAATGAGGTTTGACTATATGTTATTTAAACTTCGCGCGCAGCTCGAGCGTAGCGCCGCCTACCTCATGGGGTACGGAACTAACGCTTAACTCGGCTTCACCGAAAGCCCCCGATCCGACCTACTATGCGTAAAGATAATATATTCTATATTCTCTGGTAGAGGCGGCAATTCCCGTAGTCCGGCCCTGGGCGTGTCATGGCGCGCGTCAAGATGCGCGTCGAGATGCGCGTTCAAACGGTGCGTTCCAAACGTGTTCCAATCCGTTTCACTAGTGGATATAGGGTCAGAGTCGATGTAATTAGAAAAGTGAAACGATGTGAAACGGATTGGAACGCACAGTTTGGACGCGCATCTCGACGCGCATCTCGACGCACGCCATGACGCGCCCCTAGTGTAGAATGTAGATAGGGTAGATGTGGGTATTACTGCCGTATTTTTTGTAGGTTAGTTTCAAACCAATAGATTTCGTCTCCTTGTAAACAAAGTATGCTGATTCTTTTTAATAATGGAACTTTGGCATCATATCTATCGATTAGTGTCTGATTTTACAACAAATATTTGTAGATAAATTTATAAAATGACTTAGCAAAGAACATCTCTCTGCTGGTGTTACTGCGGAGCTGCTTCTATTACTGTGTTGGCATTACGGTGCCATGTTAAAGCATAGGCGAGACCGCTCGCGCATGCGCAGAACCCAAAAAACACGCTGCTGGTATTACTGCGATTTTTCCATAAGATTCTACAGCACTAATACAAACACAGTAATACCCACATCTACCCTACTCCCTTACCGTAGGCACGCCGGGATACTGCCATACTGGCTCCGATTGTTCCATTCCTTTCTCAAAAAAGATGGCGCTACTTCACTCACCGCGTGCGTGCCCCAACGGACGAGCCAATCGGCCTTTCCCAACATCATCCTCGGCTTCTCAATTCTCTCTCCCCGTTTCACCACAATGATACCCCCTTCACCCCCTCTTTATTCACGCTTCGGTCTCGTGGGTCGGGGAGCCATACTGCATATAGACGCCCGCGCAAGCGCACACAAAGTACGTGGCACGCCCCGTATAAGCGAGCGAGAGCGAGGGAACGAAGAAAAGCAAAACGAACAGCAACGCTACCATCGTTGCCGCTGTGTAGTACTTTAGTTATCGAAGCGTGGCGCGCGCGACTGACTTCCTCCTCCGGTTTTCTCTCTCGCCGCACTGTGCGCTGTGCGAGTGCTGCTGGCTACAACTGCGCTGCGCGTTGCTTTGCGGGTCTCTCCTTTTCTGGACTCTCTCGGCGTGAGACTGTGCTGCTGAGCGGCAGTGCGCATTGGCTGCGATGGCTCAGAACAACTATTTTGGCTTCACCCACGGAGGCACGCAATATGGGTATGAGATTTTTTATTCTTAAACATTATTCGACGCGTTGTTACGTAAATTTTCGTTGGATTGTCGTCGATCAAGAATCATCGGACGCGCGATGACATCGCCCGCCACCGCGCCGCCGCCAGTAATGCCGGCGAGGCCGCCAGCCGCCATTGAAGTACCGCGCGCGCTTTCCGCGAGGCATCGAATTATTCGACGTTAATTTCTCTCATCTTGTCAATCGCAGTACTTAGTCGTAAGGGAAAAATTAGTCTGAAAAGATTGTCGAGGCGGTCTCCTTGAGTGTTGTGGAAACTTCCATTTTACACGTAGCGCGTGCGTCGGTGTGCTTGCGCCTACGCGAGTTATCATGTATGTATGTGTTGTGTGTGTGCGTGGAGCGGGAGAGACTTGGGCACGCGGCGCCCGAATTATCGAGCGGCTTGCGTTCCTGCGGAAAATTCCGCGCCTCGCCGCCGATGATGTGACTATCGTCGTGCTGCCTATGATCGTTTTTTTTTTTCTGCTGACCTGCCCGTGTCTATAATAACACCGAGACCCCTAAATATTTATCGGGGTTATAGATGATGCGGCTGGGAAGGGTAGCGTGGTGTATAGTCGAGTACTCTAAAGTAGCGTCAGGGCGATTGGGTGGGGAGGGGGAGGGGGGGTGAAGATGTAATGTTTTATTGAACTTGAGTTTTCACAATGAGTGTCCTTACGATTTTTACAGAGCTACTAGTGCTGCAGCTTATCAGACTGGTCAGGCTGGTTATGCCGTAACTCCTGCTGCAACTGCTGCTACATATACTCAGAGGCCTGCAGCTGCTGCGGCTACCGGCTACGAGACTTATCAGGCAGCTGCAGCTGCAGCTGCTACTGGAACAACCTACGCCGGTGAGTGTTATATAAGTTGGGTAGATTTTGGCTAGTCAACGAGATGGTCATGCTTCAGTGAGCACATGGCATCTTGAAGAGATCTAATGCTTGGAGGAATTTTGAAATACTCAGAGAAATATAAATTTCTGAAATAAAATTAAATTTTCAGCTTTAAAATTAATTTTCTCATTGATTTAATGTATAAAAGGATGTTTTTTTTTTTATTTTCAATGGAACTAGAGTTTTATATTACAAGTAATGATTTAAATGAAAGTTTGAATCTTATTTACCAATTATTTTTCCTCGACAGCAAACCCAGGGACAGTCCCACAGACGTACGATTACGGCTACGGTCGTGCAGCACCTGCTGCAACATACGACGCTACAAAGACTTACTACCAGCAGCCTGCTGCTGCAGCGACATACACAACCACTGAAACCCACTATCAGGCTGCTAAGCCTGCTTACAGTACCACTAGTGCATACGCAGGAGCTCCTCGCCAAGCCACAACCACTGGCCAGGCAAAGACTTATCAGGCTACTAGTACAGCCTACCCCCAAACCAACCCCTCTCAGAATACAACTTATTCATCAGGTTATTCAGCTCCTGCAGCACCAGCTGCAGCCCCAGCTGCAGCAACGAACAGTAAGTGTCTTGAAATTATTCTTCATAATAGTTATACATAGGGTGTGTTTGTGTTCAAAATTAGTCTTATGTAATGTTTATTTTTGATAAATGTTGCATAATTCCTCCTACATAAGCTAAACAGGGTAAAAAGACCTTTCTTTACTACATAATTTAATTTGAATAACAATTCATAAAATACATTTATTACTCCAATATAAATATATTGCTTTTTACATACTTAACTTACCTTTATTTATTCTGTATATTTGAAAAAAATTACATTTTTACTTAAAATTAACTTAAATTTTAATTTTAAAAATCGCTAAATTATTCATTATTTATAAACTTTTCTACATTACTATGGATATTTAAATTATGTATTATTATAATAATTTTATTATCTATAATATAATAATTAACAAGTTGAGCAAACCTTGAGTTATAAGTTTAAATGTATCTATAGCCTTTTATTTTTAAAAAATAATGTGTACAGCTCAACCTGTTAAATTTCTTTTTGAGTGTGCCTAAGCTTCCTCATCTATCTTCTTTCGTTACTTATCTTCAATTGTTTATCAAGCTTCTGCAATTCACGTGTAAAACCTTAAAATCGTTTTGCAATTCCTTCTGTTTACTTTTATTTAAATCTATCATTCCTTAAAAAAAAAAATGAAATTATGTTAAAATGTAAGATATTAAAGGCTTTTAATGTCTAATTTTTAATAATAAAAAAGGTTTTGTTCTTGTGAATTTTTCCTTGTACTTTGTTCATTGGCAACTTCTTCAAGTATAATCCCAAAATCAAAATTATTTTTATTCTGTTTGTCTTTTTAATACTTGAAGAAGATGAATATTAATTTTTTTTATATTTTTTATTTACATGTAAGTAGTGAAATAAAATATTTCAAGGGTGTATATTATATATGCTAAACTATTTATCAAAAAGATAAATAAGAATATAGGTATTGGAATTAAAAATGCTTATTACAAATCTTAGAACTTAGATATTTAGAATTTAAACACAAAAATTATTAATTAAAGTATTCACATTGTAAAAAACATTAATTTGTATCTGTGCCAAATGTTTTAAGTCAACAATTTCACAAAGATTCAATAAGACATTTTTCTTTATTCCAATACCTATTCCGCAGAACAAAATCTTTTTTAAAATAACAACCACTGCTAAAAAATATGAAATTGATTCTCTCACGTCATCCAAACGTAATTTATAAAAGAGGAGTTACAAAACGCCGTTTCAAAAAATGCAATAGATTCACTTGTGAAATTAAAAAAAAAAAAGAAAAAAAAAAAGAAAATGAATTCAAAAAACCATAGACAAATGAGAAAGCGTTCGGCTGCTCTCTGGCAAGATCAGCACGCACTCGGTTTGAGGCTTCAATTTCATTTTCTTTAGAAACGGCGGGTACAGCGTACTCCGGCTACGACGCAGCGCTGTACAGCGCCGCGACAATGTACGTAGCTCAGCAGAGCGCGAACAGCAATTCGACTAACCCGAAGACCGGAGGTTGGCAGGGCTACGGACGCAAGGGCTTCGGCTCTGGCGGTGGCGGAGGCGGAGGAGGCGGCGGCATGAAGGCCATGCGACCCAAGCAACCGCCCAAGCCACAGCAGCTACATTACTGCGACGTCTGCAAGATCAGCTGCGCGGGACCGCAGACTTACCGCGAGCACTTGGAGGGCCAGAAACACAAGAAGAAGGAGGCCTCGCTGAAGGTACCGCAGCAACCACCTGCACGTGGCGCCGGCAATTCCCTTCGCTGCGAGCTCTGTGATGTCACCTGTACCGGCAACGACGCCTACGCCGCTCACATCCGAGGCGCTAAGCATCAGAAGGTCGTCAAGCTCCACACGAAGCTCGGCAAGCCCATACCCAGCGCCGATCCCACGGTGCTAAATCCCAAACCCAATGCGGGTAACAAGCCGGGGGCCAAGAAGGGTATTGTTACCGCTACGCCCAAGATCAACTTTGTCGCATGTAAGTGGTAATTCTCATTTTTGTCCTTCTTTCTTTATTCTGTAAGATCTGGCACATGAGACACTAAATTATTACTGTCTATACATGACTCTGGTATCATTACCTGAACTGAAATAATTTTCTCCGTTTTCTGGCTATGTGCTTGTAGCACAATCTTATAAATAAAATTTGGAGGTCAAGTTAATTATAGAATACAATTAATCTAAACGAAATTATAGTAATTTAATTATTTTTAAAATTGGCTAAAAGTTTTTGAAAATTCAGTATACAATTTAGGATTTAGGACATTTTTAAATAACTTACTTCTAAAATTTTATTTTAATATTTGTCATATATCAAAAGTTTAAATTTTATACAATCATGTAAAATTTTAATATTTTAATTTAGCTTGTATATTTTTTATTCTATATCTTAATAACAAAAACTTCTGAATTAATCTATTCCAATTTGCAAGGCAAAAATTTCTAAAGTTTTAGTAACGAGCAATTGAAGTCAAGTAAAGATTGTCTTCATTTCATGCATTTACTTTCAACATTTTGCGACCTCGTAATAGTAAATGTATTCATAATTTCCTAGTAAAGTATTAACTTTGCTGATAAAAAACCACTATCACTGGAAGTTCACTAAGAAAATGGTGTTCTTCCCATATAGTGACTCTCCCAAATGCGTGTAGCGCTGACAAAGCCCATGTCTCGCCGGCTTCCGAAACCTTCCGTGGAGTTCAAGTTGTACGCTTGGTATAATGTTATCATGGCGTGTCGGGTGGGGGTTGCGGCTCCCTCCGAGCGAGCAAGCCAAGCCGCATTGTCGACTGATGGTGGCGCTACCGTACCGCCAATGGCGTATAACACCTATCGGCACATCCGTCGGTTTTTCTCAATGTATGATACATTACACCAACTTGCCGCGTATAGATTTATATTTCATCATGTCGCGGAATGATGAAATTATTTTTTGCATCTATACAAAAAATGCTTTATACTTTTATGAGATTAGTAAAAAAGTAAATATGTATTTTCAGCTGGAAATCTGGGAACAGTAAATCAAGGTCATGATAAGATCGATGATAATGACGATGGCGCGGAGGAGACGACAACGGACGAGAAGGACATTCAGCCGGTCGGTCAAGAGTACATTGAGGAGAACAAGTCCGAAGATGGCAAGATTATCAGCTTCAACTGTAAACTCTGTGAGTGCCGCTTCAACGATCCCAACGCCAAAGACATGCACATGAAGGGCAGGCGGCATCGTTTCGCTTACAAGAAGAAGGTTAATCCCGATCTTGTCGTCGACATGAAGCCGAGTCTTAAGGTACGTTCACACTCATTTTTCAAAATTCTCATCATCCATTCGCGTGTTTTTGGGTAGGAAAATGTACAATACAATTTTTTTTTTTTATTATTTTTTTTTTTTTTTAATTAATAAAGTAACATATTTCCATACCCAGCATCTTATATTATTGCATTTTTGAACAAAAAAACCTTTGTTTTTAACTTTTATATATAATTTTATTAAAAATTAATGTAACAGCAACAAAAGGTTCTTCAAGAATGTATTAATGGATGTCCCTCCCCCCATCACAATATTTTTTTTAATTTTTTTATTTTTGTGTTCATTTGTTATTTTTTTTTATTTTCAACAGGGGAGACACAAAATGGTAAGGATCACACTAACTGTTTACTATTATTTAAAAATAATAAGAAAGTACTTAATACATAAATCAATGTAATGAATTCTTTATTTAGTTTTTATTTTGTACTCTCTTTCCACCCAAAATACTATTAAAACATTGAAATCGCTCATACATTTTATACATTCGAAATACTAAAATCGATAATGTAGACAATTCAATTTTATCTAATCATCCCCCTCTCTCATTTCAGCAACGTAAAATGTTGGAAGAAAAGTTGCGCCAGCAACAAATGCGCGACGAGTACATGCGTCGTCGTGATGAGATGTCACAGATAGGACCGATGGGGCCGATGGGTCCCATGATGGATGAGGAGATGATGTACTGGGAGGAGCGTCGGCGTTACGAGGAGGACTGCGAGTATTACGAGTGGTATCGACGCTACGGACGCGGACCAGGTGCCCCACCAATGCCTCGTCCATTCCCCGGCCCGCCACCTATGATGATGTTCCCTGGACCACAGAGGCGGCCTGACACGTCTGACGATAAGCACGTCATCGCCCATCACTCCACAATCTATCCCAAGGAGGAAGAACTGCAGGCGGTTCAGAAAATAGTCTCCCACACGGAGAAGGCTCTGAAATTTGTCTCCGATGCACTAGCTGATTCGGGTAATTATCAAGTCTTAGGAATTTGTGATTATAATCAATGTAGTTCGAAAATCTAAATTGTCTATTGACATTATAGCAGCAACAGCAGTACCAGCAGCGACATCAGCAGCTGCGGCAGCAACTGTTACAACTCCGGCCAATTCAACAAATTCAAACTCCACCGACGCCGCGAAAAAAGACGATGCTAACAAGAAGCCCGCCGCACAAAAGGAAGATGGTAGCGACGGAAATCTGTTTTCGTTCCAGAAAGAAAAAGAGGACTCGAGAATTCTCCGCGGTGTTATGCGAGTGGGAAATCTCGCTAAGGGTCTTCTTCTGTCTGGAGATAACCACGTTTGTCTTGTAGTATTATGTGCTGAAAAGCCAACCAGGTAAATATCAGAATCTTCATAAATAATAAATATTCGCTATTAATACTTTCGTAACTATACCTATTAGCAGTATATAAAAAATATTTATTTTTAAATATATTAATAGGTCATTAATAAATCAATTTCACATAAAAATGTCTTGCAATCCAAAGTTATAAAAATAACGTTTCAATGACAATTTTTTCTATTGATTTCTCACAAGTAACGCATATTGCAATTGAATTTTCAGAACATTATTGAACAAAGTGGCCGAGATATTGCCCGTGCAGTTGAAAACTGTGGCGGCCGATGAGACGTACAACGTCGGCAAGCATCCGGAGTCTGCAGCTCTTACCGTGTCAGGAGGAACGGTGACGGTCAGCGTTACCCTGACAAGCCCGCTAATGCGCGACACGACAAAACCAGCTGCGGCAGCAGGTAATTTAATCACTTCTCGCGTTTGCACCGGCCAAGAAAAGGATAACCGAAATAAGTGTGCTATAGTTTTAATGGGATCAGAAACAAAACAAAAAAGGGTTTTCTTTTCCTTTTGCTTTTGATTATTCTTTTACGAGCATCTGTTGATTAGATTGGATTTAGTTTGTTCTTTTCATGGCCTGGAAAAGGTTTTCAGTAACTTTTCTTTCCAAGCATCCAGGTAAGCGGCTTCACAGTTCCAAGGACTCGGCGGCAAGCTCGCCAGTGTGTGTGTGTACATATATAATACGCTCTATAATCTAAAATTAATTATTTTTTTTTGACGCAACGGCATTTGTTCGTATTGTATAACTTGAGGACACAGTTCGAGGCATACATGCTTACAAATGCAGTAGCGTTGACCAATTTTTTCGCACTTAAAAGACATCGTAAGATCTACTTTTAAAAAAAAATATCCTTTACGGGAAAGAGAGAGCGTAAACTTGATACGTATGTGAAGTTCCTTTCGTTCGTTTTTTTATTATTAGTCAACTTTTCCAAAAATTCAAGTAGAATAAAAAGCAACTTTTCTTTGTGTTATTTCAAAAGTGAAAAAGATACATTGCGAACAATTCAGAGTACCCAATTCAAGTTTACAGCGGCTAGCTAGAGTCTCCTTCAAAGAAGAGTTTTTCCTGTGATATCGTTATATACAAGCGTGAGCACACATTCGATATCCGGAAAACAACGCTGAGGCAATCTGAAAACTATGGACTTTTTGATCATGCAAATGAATAATCCACCCTCTATCTCTTGAGTGTAGTTTAGTACGATGCTGAACGTTTTTTTCGTACTTAATTTCATCCGTAGTAAGCAATGATAGTGATAACGTATCGTTTGCAATTGACTTTTTTATTTATTTTTTTTTATTTTTTTTTATTTATTTTTTTTTTGTTGCAAATAGGTAGTAGTATAACACTATCAATGTTAAGGTATCAAAGCGTCATTTCTGTACAACTCGGCGGTTGTGCAGAAGTGAAGAAAATTGGAAAAAAACGTTTGTGCATCGGAGCGCACTCACCTTCGATTTTCATAGTTTAAATGTTTGGTTTTTTATTTTAATTTCAATGACGGTAGCAAAGAGGTAAAAGTAATAGTCAATGAAAAGTTGATAACTGAATTCAGTCGAACGAGGCATATAGAGAGTAGAAAAAAGAGAAATCAACAGATGATAGAAATAAATAGAGGGATTCTTTTCCAAGCTGGGCATGATCAAACACTCTAAGTGTTGTCTAAGCGTATTGTGCTTTCTTTGTTGGAATCTCAGATAATGCTGGACAGCAGCAACAGGGAGCTGCTCAACAACAAACAACGCCCGCGACGCCGGCCGCGACGAAACCAGATCCACCGGATGTACTTCCCAAGGCTAAGTGTTTGGAGGCTTTAGCTGCACTCAGGCATGCCAAGTGGTTTCAGGTTTGATCTCAACTCAACCATTCAGACAGTTTTTAGAAACGAAAAATGAAACAGAGTAAAGAGTTTAAAAGTACAAAGAACAATTAAATGACTTTTCACGATTTCGCGAAATGATAAACGAGTGCAAGTTGTCCTCTCTCTATCCACAAAAAAGTCAATGAAATTATATAAGATAAAAAAGTGCAACAAAGGCGAAGAGAAACGCATATTAAAAAAAACTCGTAAACTGTTAGCGACTTCCAGCCTTGTGGTTCACTGCTTTTATTTGCTAATTTTAATGATCTCTCTCCGCAGCATGAACATATCTATGTACTATAATTATAGCGTTTTTTTATAAGACACCTCGAGAGCGTGGTCTTGTTCGAGCCCACTCAGAGTGCCCTCGATTATTCCTCGGCATCCGCAGAGCTCAAGATTGAGCGTGTTGTTTTGTGCAAATGCAGACGAACGTGTGGCGCATTTAAGAGCGATGCAAGAAAGCTATGAGAATGGTGTTGATGACACGACTAAGTTCGGATGCCGTTGATAAGCGAGCCAGGCCAAGAGTGCGATCGAATAGACTATCGAGACGCAAGGACTTTCAAAGTAGGTATAGTTTCTTGTCGCCGCCATCCGACACGCGACACGGAACTATACTCGCTTTTGGGTTCATTCCAAATCTTTTCATTTAAAACATTTGCGACATCCAGAATAATATGACAAATGATTAATCACTAATTAGTCTTCTTCTTTGCTTGTAAAAATATATATATTAAAAAAAAAAAAAAAAAAAAAAAAAAAAGTCAAAATTACGTTCCGCGCAGTTCGGACTCGATTTTCTGTTATTTTGCAAACGTTTTCATTCCTGCCAATGGGATCGGTTGATTATTCTGGATTATTACATGATGCACCGTGTAGCCTAGACTGAGTCTGTTCTAGGTCTGTCTTAGATATAAAAGATGTGCATTCGTGCACGTACAGATGCATTAGCATTGAAATTTCAATTCTTTAAAGTTTGCACTCGCTTTATTTTATTTGGACAAACGTAAACGTGTATAAAATAAACTTAAGAAAATTGACACTCGTTGCCGTTAACTTTTTTATCAATGCTTTGATAGTTTGTATGAACGTGCCTTTAACTAGCACTTTCAGCAATGACGACAAAGAGACAGACAAGCACAAGCACACAGTGGTGTCGATACGTGTACCGGGTGTTTTTTTCATCAATTTTGAAAAATGATGTCGAGTCTCATTGCATTGTTTTTCTCACTCTGCGTGTAGTACGACTTGTTAATTATATTATTTTCGGCAATCTCTTTAGTAATTGTATTTTGTTTTATCAATGTACATACTCGGTGACACAAACACATAGAAATAATAAACACCCGGTAATATTGATATGGACTAAACAATAATTATAATAAAACGGATATCGTGTTAGTAGGTACGAGGCTGGAAGATAAAATAGTGATCGAATTTGCACAAAGCAAGTTGCAGTTAGATTAGGATGATGCTAGTGCGGTAACAGTAGTTGTTAATGATCTTAAAATTGTTTTTAATAGGCTAGAGCAACATCACTTCAGAGCTGTGTAATGGTTATTCGTATCATGCGCGATCTCTGCAACCGCGTACCAACCTGGGGTCCACTGAACCCATGGGTATGTACCTTTGCTTTTGTCTTATTTTACTAAAGAGTCGCCAATAAACATATTAATATCGTATCATTAATTTCAGGCTTTGGAATTACTGACTGAGAAAGTGTTGAGCACTGCCGGTGTACCACTCAGCCCTGGTGCTGCATTGAGACGACTTCTGGAGTGTGTAGCTGGAGGAATTCTACTACCAGGAAGTCCAGGTGTGTATAGAATTGAAAAAAAATTTCCTTTTTGTAATTATTTATTAAGATTAAGAAATTTTAAATGATGAAACTGATGACGAGACTGAGAATAGCGTAGAGTTTCTCTTCGATCTTGAAGACAAGTTTTTTGGATTCTCTGATCTTAGAGCAACACCCCTGCGCTACTTCGAAGGTGAACTGGCAATCTGATCCAAAATTAAAATAGCAGAAGTCTTGACTTCAGCGTATTTTCTCATTTCAATTAAAAAAATAGCGTATTGTATTCGCGTTTCAGGACTCGCGGATCCGTGCGAGAAAGATCCCGTTGACGCGATCGGTAACATGACAGCCCAACAACGCGAGGACATAACTGCCTCAGCGCAGCACGCCCTGCGACTGGTCGCCTTCCGTCAGATTCACAAGGTGCTCGGCATGGAACAACTGCCGCCGCCCAAGCACAAGGGTCCGTTCACGCGCAAGCGCAGACGTGACAACAGCAACGGCGAGGGTACAGATAATGAGGCCTCAAAAAAGGACAAGAAGGCCGAGGAAACGAAGATGGAGACGGACTCCAAGTAGATTTCACCAAAACATTCAATTTAATACTTAAGTCATAACTTATAAAAGAAAGAATAAACAAATCATGGAAACAAAGTAATGGAAACAGAGGAATAAAATACGATATACACCGAGAATAAGGAAAAACGGATGCGTTTCCCCCCTGAAACATGTATTAGCTATTGTTGTGCCGATTGCTCGTGTGTTCGAGGCGTATGTTCGAGGAGCGAGACGCAAGATACAGCTAAAATGAAATTAAATTAATAAAAGCGAAAGAGAGGAGGAGCGTTTATTCGGGAGTGTGTAAGGCTGAAGCGTGCTTTTATAAAAATAAAATTGATCTTCTGTTCCTTTTTACTGTGTAAAAGGAAATTTGGTGATTGCGTTCTTTTTATAATTAAAGTATATTTTGTGAAATGGGCAATTGGTACAATAATGCATTATAAAAGAAGTAAGTTCACTCAGAGGGAATGTCTGACAGTAGATATTGTGATTTAGTTTGGGTTACTTATTTAGCGATACATCTTTGAAACAAAACTGAAATCAGAATCACAATTGTAATGTGCAAGGAAGCTAAGTCGACATGGAAGCTGTGGAGATTTGTAACTTTTGAAAGTTAAGATGTAGATGTAGTTTGTATTGGGACTTCATGTGTATGTTGTGTGTGTAGTCTTATTGAGATGAAACAAAAGAAAAATCATAAAAGACTTGTTAATTGCAAAGTACTTGCTTAGGACTGTCCTTGGAAACAAAAGTTTCCCGAAACTGCATGGAGTTTAAAAATGTGTAATATGAAGCTTTCGAACCACTGGACAATTTATTCATTTGACATTTAACTTTAAACGAAAATATAAAAAAAAAATATACTCCTTGCAGAATTATATCTTTGATTCACCCACGTTATAACGATGAATTCTTTTCGGAGGCGAATGTATGGCTGTACCGCTGTATTTTAAAAATTTCGCTGAATAAATGGATAAAATAAAATGAAACATAATCGAAAAGAGTTCACAAGTTGATTTACTTGATCATCCACTATTCCTACCAAATTCTATAAATCAAAAGTTTTATTTATATAATAATACAAAGAATATCTGCAATGAGGTGAAAAAAATGTTAGCACTAACGACAGCACACACAGTTGCACTGTTTCTCAAAAATTGTTTATATAGATCTTGTGATTTGTAACTGATTTGAAGACTGCTCTCTTGTTATTTTTTCATCAACAAGAATCGTAGCAGTAATCCATTTGCATATAGAATAGTTTTTCACTCAATTTGTTTTGAATTTGAACTTATATTAAAAAGGTGAAAATTTCTTTTTTGTTTTATATAATTTTTTTTTTTTTTTTTTCCATAAAATTGTGTTCTAATAGCCTAATTTTAAATTTCGAAATAGTCATGTTCCTAATGATCGGCATGTTCTCGTTTGTGCACATATTTATTGTGCACAGCATTGGTACAGATCTATATATATAGATATATACCAATGTTAAAGTGTGCACAATTAATATGTGCACAATCAGTATGTGCATAAACAAGAACACGTCTAATGATCCAATGGTAAAATATACGCTCCCATTGCGCTAATAAGAATTTTATGAATAATATTACGATTGTACTTCTTTTTGACAAGGGAACAATTCTCTTTCCTGAAAAAATATATCCCCCAATACCTTATTAATATGCATATAGAACTATGCATAACGGATGGCAATTTTTAGTTTAGTTTTTACATGTTATTCATTATATAGTACAATGAAAACATTTCTTTTCTGTATTACATGCAATGTCGTGTAGAATGAACTATCACCCAAAATACATTTTTTATTAGATCATGAAAGAAAAACTTCATTAAAGTGTATTTTCATTGTATTCGATGTCTTGCTGCAATGAATGAATACTTTATAAAATCTAGTATTTACTTTTGATTTTTTTACACCCTACCTACAGAAATTTTTTTTGGAGAATACACGCTATAGAATTATAATTTTTTTCATTAAATATATACATCAGTTATTAAAGTATGAAAGGCAACCGAAATATAAAAATATTAATTTATTATAAAAATTTTTTGATTAAATGTATATTTATATTTAAATAAGTTTTATAAAAAAAATTCTAATAGTACTTTATTGTTATACAGTCTTCACCTTCGTTTTCAATAATTTCTGTCATAATTATTCCTGTTACAGTTTCATCTTTATTATCACTCAATTTCCTCTTTTTTCTTTTATAATCAGCTGAAACCAATAAGGCATTTTGAGAGAAAATCTGCTCTTCAATATTGTCTCTTAATTTCGATTTAATCGTGCTATTTATATCTTCACGGTCATGATGTGTACTTGATTTTATTTTTTCTTCAATTATTTCTATATCTGCCTGTAAATTGTACATGTTATTTTCATTTTTTTCTGTTTTTTCAGTGTTTTTATTTGAATCAATTGTTTTTATTTCAAAAACATCAGATGTTTTATTTTGTTTGCGAACATGATTGTTTGATAATTGACAATTTTTTATGAAATAATTTATTTCTTTTTTTCTTGAAGAACCATCAATCATATCTAGTTCGTTATCATGAGTACTCATTTCTTCTACTTTGATAATACTTTCAGGTATTATTGTTTCATTATATGACTTTTGATTTGGTAATTCTACTTTTCTAAAATTAACTATGTCAACCTGGTTAATTTTAGTAGTATCCTTTACTAATTCTTCGTTTTGAATTTGTTTATTTTCATTTGAATCTGGTACAGGATTAAAAACATCTATCTTTTCGTTAATATTTATTTCTTCATTAATTGTGTCAAGATATTCCAAATCAGTTACTATTTCTTGATTTGAAATGCAATCAATTGATTCATCTTTGATGTCTATTGAAAACTCATTACTATTTAGTCTTAATCCGTCTGAAGGTTTGCTATTGACATTTGCAGAAATTGAACATGATTCCTTATTATTAATGCCTTTTTCATACTCATTATGGTTACTAACTCTATCCAATAAAGAGAATAGTATACCATTGCAATAATTCAATTCTTTTTCATCTAACGGTATTTTATTCAATGATTCTACTTCAGGTACTATTTCTGCAGGCCATTCAAAACGGTCAAATATGTACTGAGTCTGGTCAATATATCGCTCTAGCTTATACTTGGTTAGATATATTTTTGTATGATTTAATACATTTACAGCTTCTGCTTCACTTAAAGCAGGATTCATTTTAAAAACACGAATAATGGCTTCTTGTATGAAGCCACATGTATGTTGTACATGAAGACGTTGTACAGTATATTGTATATAAGATGCCTGATTTATCCATGTTTCTAATATTGTTTTTGGTTGATTTAAATGTGAAGCAATTGTAGATAAGTCCATTTTGGGACCATGTGGGTTTAAATGTAGGTAAATAACTTGCTCTTTCACAACAGCAAATTTAACATGTAATGTAATCCCAACTGACTTTTGGAGTGTTTCCGCGCTGTTTGGTGTGTGTACGTTTTCCCATCCTGAAACTGCCCCAGATTTTATATTTTTATCTTTGGTTTTATCTGATAAACCACTTGAAACGCTAATTATTAAATCATTTGTATATTTCACAGAAGTAAACATTTCTTCTAGTTGGGTAATTCTTTCAGGTATTACTGTTTCATTATATGATTGTTGATTTGACGATTCTTCTTTTATTCTAAAATTAACTATGTCAGCCTGGTTAATTTTAGTGTTATCCTTTACTAATTCTTCGTTTTGAATTTGTTTATTTTCAGTTGAATCTGGGACAGAATTAAAAACATCTTTCTTTTCGTTAATATTTATTGTTTCCTTAATTATGCCAATATATTCTGAATCAGTTATTATTTCTTCTTTTGGAACACAAGCAATCGGTTCATCATTGATGTCTATTGAAAATTCATTACTATTCAGTCTTAATCTATCTGAAGGTGTGCAGTTGAGATTTGCAGAAATTGACTGTAATGCCTTATATTTTTCAAACTCATTACTATTCAATAAAGAGTATATTACATTATTGCAATAATTCAATTCTTTTTCATCTAACGATATTTCAATGGATTCTGCTTCTGATAGTATTTCGGCAGGCCATTCGAAACCATCAAGTATATACTGAGTCTGTTCAAGATATCGCTCTAGTCTATACCTGGTTACAGTTATTTTTATATAATTTAATACATATACAGTTTCTGCTTCACTTAAAGCAGGATTCATTTTAAAAACACGAATAATGGCTTCTTGTATGAAGCCACATGTATGTTGTACATGAAGACGTTGTACAGTATGTTTTACATAAGATGCCTGATTTATCCATGTTTTTAATATTGTTTTTGATTGATTTAAATGTGAAGCAATTGTAGATAAATCCATTTTAGGACCATGTTGATTTAAATGTAGGTAAATAACTTGCTCTTTCACAACTGCAAGTTTAACATGAAGTGGCTGAATACCATATGTTTGTATCTTTTTACATACTTCTGTTATTGAAGCTGTCCCAGTTTTTACATTTTTAACATTGGTTTTATCTGATAAAATACTTGAATTGCTCATTATTAAATCTTTTGTGTTATTCATTTCGTTTATATTGCTACACAAACTGGAAGACTTTCCTTCAATTTCTATACATGATGGTGAAAAATATATTTCGTTTGTTTGAGAATCTAAATTATGTTCTGGTGAATTTTCAGAATAATTGTAGTTACATAAATGTTTTAATGATGACAATGATACTATTTTTTGGAACGTTAAATGATCACCATCTTCTTTGAGGTTTTCTAATACTTTTTTTGAGTTTTTGTTACTCCATCCTATTAGTGATTTCAAAGTATTAATGCAGTAATCTAGATCTTCATTATCTAGTGTTATTTTATCAAATTCATTTTCTTCAGAAAATTCAGAAGTATTCAATAGATGTTCAAGATTTGGTAAAATTTGCTGTAATCTTGTTGAACTCACGTATACTTTTACATGATCCATTATGAATCTTGTTTGTAACTGTGTTAAATTTGGGTTCAATATAAAAAGACGTCCAGCAACTTCGTAAATTTTGCTACAATGGCGGTACTTTTTTTTCTGCAATATAAATTCTTTTATTCGTATAGCTTGACTTATCCACTTATCAATAAGCATTTCTGAACATTTTAAATATTTGGCAGCTGATGCAGAAGATATTTTTGGGCCTCTATCATCAATACATAAGTGTGTTACTTGTTCTCTTATCAATGATATTTTGAAATGACGCCTTTCAGTATTCCTTAATTTTTTGTTTTTTCTACGCTTTTGATAAGTTTCTGGAGTATTTAATATTTTATTGATATTTCGATTATTTTTTATTATTCTATTGATATTGTGGTTTGTTAATTTTTCTTCATATGTTTCACTGCTTTCTTCATCACTACTTTCTGACACTGAATCAGGAACGTCTGCATAGGTATGATCTATAATTGATACATCATAAGTTAATCTGTCAGCATCTACTGTACCCTTTTTTTTATACTTTCTAAATAAAGTTAATTTTCTTATATCTTCGAGGATTGCGTCCTCATCTCCAGATATAAAATAGGTGCTTGTCAATGTCGTTTTAAGGTATTTTAGGTGCTGTTTTATTATTTTTGTGGTACAATGAAATCCCATGTTTTTCATCAAACGGACTACCTCAGATATTTTTATTGCAGGATTTTTTTTGTAGATACACAGCAGGGCAGCTTGTCTTTGTCCTATGTATCCAAGAAAACCAGTCTTTTGGTGAAAGTGAACCCATCTTTTTATATGATTCTCTGAAACTCCCACTTGTTTAGCAGCTTTTTTAAAAGGTAACTTTGGACCTTTAGGATCAATACACAAGTCAATAACTAGTTGTTTTGCGTTATGAGAACGAAGAGCATAAATGGCATAATGTGGGATATCTACAAAAAAGTAAAGTATTATTTTAACTGATGCTGATACAGTTATTTAATAAAAATAAATGTACTCTTATACCTGTTGTCATTGTTTATGTTCTTTGAATATAGATAATAAACACAATCAAAATAATCTTCAGAGAATTATTTTAATTTAGTGTAATCTTATGTTTCTGTTATGTTAGTCATGGTTAATGCTGAAAAGTGGAACAAAATAGTAATTATTATACAACTACTGAAGTGGTCGACTTAACTAGAAACAATTAGTTTTTATAATACATTATGATTATTATTACTGTAGTATAATGTAAATGAACATGAAAATACAAAAATAGGTATCTATAAAAATTTTGTTGACATTTTTCATGTTAGGTGAAACTTTAATCAATTGTGAAACAGAATGTGCAATATATATATATATATAATGTTTCATAGAAGAGAATCCAAAAAATCATTCTCACGCCAAACGCATTCGCGAGTATTAAACATTATCTTGAGATTACAAGAATACCACATATCAATGTATAGCTCGATCTGCAAACAAAAACACGAAGATCACGTTATACTAGAATTCGAACAATTACTTGTATCCCTTCGCAGCATCATCGATCGGTATAAGACAATTCATCGGATGGTGCACGTCAACGAAGTTCTACTTTATTGCAAGCTTCACCACATACTTAGGTTAATTAAAAAAATCGCCGAATTTAAGACAAATACACAGAAAGTACTAAATACTCCCTGATAGAGAGTAACACGTGAAACCTAGCATTTCTTAGATAATGAGCTCGGCAACGCGTGACCTATCCTTCACGACGACCAATCCCTAGAGAGTGCACATATGATTTTCCTTTCCGAGTTTTAGGTATACCGTCCTTCTGTCGCTATAATGCCTGGCTGGGCTATGGCTGCCAGTGGCTGCTGCTGTTCCAGAAATCGATTTTCTGCTCCGTTTTTACTCTCATATGTGACACGTGATGTACTGCTGTAACCTTTTTTGGGGGGGAGGGAGGGATAGACGTCGACCCACGCCGAGGTACCTAGCGTCTGACGTCTGCCTGGCTTATTGCTATAGGGCGGGGATCACGTGTTGGGGGAGCTTGGCTTGGGTATTTAAAAGTTTCGGTCGTGTCATGCTGCGGGGCAAGGCTATAGGGATGTCCCCTCTCTCTCCGCGTGAGCTCCACGCTCACCACGCACCCGACGAACTCGGCGTTTTGTTTACGTTTTCACCTATATAACTTTCCCAAATGCCTTAATATAAGCGACCAAGAGCCCTCTGCGTTTTTATTCTTTGATTATTTTTCTATTAAAATGAAGGTCTATTAACTTTATTTCTGCTTTTTTTATAAGAGATTTTTATGTTCAAAGGTTACATAACCTTACTCTCCCATAAGAGCATATGTTAAAAACTCGATTTCCAAGAATTTTTTTCTCGCAAAAAATAAGTTAAAATATATATTGAAAACATTCATGTAATCTTCTTTCAAATTAAAGAACAATATATAAAAACCTATCAAGGAGCGCGGGAGCACTCCTAAGGCATGCTTATAGGGCTTTCTGAGAATTTTGTGTTTTCACGAGTGTAGTAACGGCGGATGAGTAATGTTTTTAATCAAGTATTTTTAGATCTTTGGTATTTATTTGGATAGGGGATGTGGTTTAATTGTTTACAAAAACATTGGATATTGTCGAGAGATTATTGATTTTTCATGTGACCAGGCTTTAAGTCTTTGAAATCCCACCAACCAGGCTTCATTAAAAATATAACAACGAAAACCCTCGGTTACTTACTTATTTTACTATTATTAAATTTATTAAATAATATTTATTAAAGAAAAAATAATTTTTCAAACAATTGTAATTTTCCAAAGTCGTAGGTTATTTTAAATTAGTGATTTCGATTTGCTTCAATTAAAGTCATATCATATATTTGGCACAGTTGTATTAATAAGAGAAATCGAAGAAGCTGCGTGCATCACCATTCGTTACATACCCATACTATACGTACATATTCATGCGTTATAGATATATGTAATATCTATGACTTCAGCTCGCCTGCTTCTTGCTCAATACAACTCACGTCTATATTTGTATACAGACGCACGAACTATCCGCATAAATGATAAAACACGCTGTAAATTTCCTTTCACGTTTCCCTGAGTGCTTTAATATAATTCATTATATCTTAATCATTTTAAATATTATTATCAGTTTAAAATTATTTATTTTAAAATCACATTTTTTATTTTACTATTAAAATCACAAATTAAATTTCCAAATATTTTTCAGTAACACGAAAAACTATTGTACATTCTTATCTTATATTCGTTTGAGATATCGTTGTTATCTATTGATTCAAGCAAACACAATATAGAACGGAATTTGCGGGAAAAAAAATATTTAGAGGACGGACTTTTTGCACCGTTGTGTATAAAAAGATTATACTTATCATTCGCTGCATGCTAATAAATAATGCAAAAAGAACTTCGTCGCGAATTGTATACAAAGAATTTTAAATAAATTACCTTTTATCTTGAAAATAATATCTAATATAAAGATTTATTATTAAAATTACTACAGTTATCCATACAAGGCTCCGCGATTAAATATTATTTTTTGATATATCGTTTATTTTAATAATTTATTGAATATGTTCAAAATATAAAGTCTGAAAAATTTTATTTTCATGAAAAAATCCCTGCAAATAAATACGCAGCTGGAGTCTAATATAACTCAGGCGCTGTTTTTATTAGGGATAATATTTTAAATACTTCGTACTTATTGTACTACGGTTTCACGAAATTTCCTCGATACTAAAACCATGTATACAAAATTTTGATACGTACCGTACAGAGACAGAGCCCTTGGGATGGTAAGGTATAAGGTTAGTTCAATATAAAATAGATTCGACGTCGTACCTACGAACTGGCGACAGGTGTATATCGACGGAGCCTCGGGAAAGTTTTAGAAGCACGTAAGGGACATATCCCTTCTTAGATCCCTCAATTGCACATGCCTATCCGCCTATAGACTTTGATTGTAATCGTCATAAATATGAATAGACGAATAAAGCTGCTTTCATAAACGCCCAAATTCGTAAATTTACAACCTTACACTTTCTATTTTCAGCCCTACGAAAGCTGTTCTCCACCTTTCGTTTTCTAAATCGAAAACTACTCTATACACAGTGAGTGCAGAGTATATAGCTCTCCGAAATTCCCCCCATTCATCGAACGTTACGACGGAGCATTTGCAAAACAAATATACCTATACCTACCTCGATGCTTTTATACAAAACATTATACCTACACACATATGGGCAAATCCAGAATACCTTTAACTATTGTGTAATACTTTTTTTTAAATTTGTTATTGCTGCTATTAGCATGGCCCGCGAAACACATAAACGAGACAGGGCGGAAAATCTTTAATTTTTACGTAGAAAACTAGCCCTGTAATCCATATTAGTGTGCCACGCAGGCCACAGCCTGGGGATGTACACAACTGTCTAAAAAAGGGGCTGTAATACATTTATCGACATTTTTAGACATCCCCAGGCTGCGGCCTGCGTGGCACACTAATATGGATTACAGGACTGGTTTTCTACGTAAAAATGAAAAATTTTGCGCCCTGTCTCGTTTATGTGTTTCGCGGGCCGTGCTAATAGCAGCAATAACAAATTAAAAAAAAGTATTACACAATAGTTAAAGGTATTCTGGATTTGTGTGTGTGTGTGTGTGTGTGTGTGCGTGTGTATATGCATGAATATATATACCTACTGCCTCGCCACTGCTTTTAATGCTGCAACTGCGCATCGGCGATACGATAAAGTGAAAAATGCATGTATACTTAGCGAGCGAGCGGCGTAGTATACCTATGGGGGGGGGGGTCCAAAGTTCCGACGATTCACTATAAAATCGAGTCAACTAACGATTTTTATAAATTCGACATAGGTCATTGTCGTACATAATTCCGAAATTTTAAATGACGAAAAACGTATTTTCGAATGTAACTATTTACCTATACTGTTCAAAATATCGAATTTGAAACTATAGAATTTTAATGTAGATGTAGCTAGTTTCTAATTTGATTTATTTGGAAATATCTTTATTATCTCCTTATTAAAATTCGTTTTTCGTCATTTAAAATTTCGGAATTATGTACATTCGACAACAACTTATGTCGAATTTATAAAAATCGTTAGTTGGCTCGATTTTATAGTGAATCGTCGAAACTTTGGACCCCCCTCTACCTATGTGTGCCTAGCTCATCATTATGTGATATTAGCTTAGGTCATGCTCCTCTTTGACGCCTCTGCTTTGCTTTGTCTGTCGTTTATCGCGCAGCACGTTGCATCAGCCGCGTGCGCAAAACCATCGAATGCTCGAAATATATATATAAGGTAAAATAGCCATTACTTACTGGGCCACTAATGGCCACCTATAGCTCTTATACAGATGATTTAAGAATAGTGAATTGTTTTTTTGTGAAATAAAAATTGCAACAGATAGTTTATACTTCGTTTAATTGATTTCACGAATAAAATAATGTTGTTAAAATGTTATAAAAGTTAAAAAAATACATTTAATAGGTAGTCTATTCACCCTTGAGTGAGCCTCGATTTTTGAGATAAATTCTAAAGTGGGACAAAGAAAAGCCTAATACTGGGACAATATTAAATTAACCTTATGAGTTAATCGAACTTCATACTAAAGTGGAACAAACTGCTGATAGTGGGACAATTTAAGGTTCTATTAGATACACTGATTTCAAAGAGCAGTGTTTATTATTTTTTCTTTTAAATTCATAACTTTTTATATCAAAATAAATCATGTAATTGAATAAATTAGAAGTTAAAAATTATTAAAGAATTTTTACTTTTATGATTTATGTTCATATGTATAAGTATTAGATTATTAATAGTATTTATTACTGTCCCGGTATAAGGCGCACTGTTTACGTTGTCCCAGTAATGGCTATTTTATCTCATATGAGAAGAGCAATTATTGTGCTGCCCGACTTTCCGACTATTTTATGTAAGGTATAAAGATAGCTGCTGATGTTGACAGCCATAATAATCATGTTTTGGAGAACGGCGATGCGACTCAATAATGTTATGTGTAGCGTAATGCTACGACTACGAAGGATATTTTTGAGTGAATCGAACGTATTTTTGCTGTGCAGTAGCAGATAATGAAACGAGAATACTATTATTTCTCATGAAACGTTGCAGTACATGAGTTTCGCATTTTTACGATGATATCATTGCGATGAATTGTCACAATAAATTATTATATAAACAACTTATAAGTGTATGTAGATATCGCAACTATAACGTTTACAAATACCCTCGTACAGCAACCGCCTTGGCAAATAATATTTTCTTTATCGAGCAAGGACTCGTGGCTGCATATAGGTTTTACGAGTTTGGAAAATTTTTCGGAGCACGCTGGCTTCATCCACAATTAGGTATACTACGCAGCACACGCACCACAGCTGTTCCGTTCCCCTCCGCATCGTGCGGAGCCAGCACGCGAGATAGAAAATGAAATGGTGTCTGAAATAACGGGATTTTGGACCGCGATGCTGTTTTTGTTTTTTTACCCACGCTTCCCTCGCGTTTTATAGAATGGAGTTATGAGCGTTGCACGAAATGTATGCCACCTGCCAATGGAATTAGAGAAGAGCTTAAGTTTAATTCAATTAGGCGCTGGTAAGAGGATTTGGAGAATCGGAGCGTTTAGTTGTGTAACACACATGCGGATGAAAGATGGAAACAAAATAAATGTTTTGGTAGGAAGTGATGTATATGTTAGTTCGTGCTCAGGGTTTCTTTTTTAATAATTAAGTGTAGGTGTATCAGTGTGCTTTCGTGAAACGTAGAAAATGACGCAAAGTCGGCCTATCCGCACGTCACTTGCGCACTTTGCACGTCGATGAACTATATTTATAAAGAGAAATTGGCATCGAACCCGAGACAAAGCTCGCGAAAATAAACGACGTTTTTCTCTCCATTGAGCGCAGATTGATTCCTCTCGCGAGAAAGAAACGTCACGGGAATGAAGTCGCCAAGACGTAAACAAATCGATAAATCCGCTGTCCGCTCTCAACGCTTATGTCTGTGTGTAAGAATATAAATAAACCTCAATTGTGGAATACCCCGTATGCTCCAAAATATTTTCGCGTGAGAACCGGAACACACAAGCGTGGCTTCTTTTTTTTCCATTGTTTATACGCGAAAAATTAGATTAGGTAGCCAGTCCCCACAAAGGCCATTGTTGCACATTGATCGCCTCTGCCCCACACACATGCACACACATACATAGCCGCAGGAGTACAAAGAATCTTTACTCTGTGGAAGAGTCAAGAAATCAAAAAGCGAGAGTATCGAAGCAGACAGGCCTACACACGGGGGGGGGGGGGGGGATCTCCCGGAAAAATGGAACTCTTGCCAAAATGTATCACGTGCGCATGTAAAATGTGGTCATCACCCTCGCGAAAAAGAAAGAGAATAAATCTTAGTCAGAGACACAAGACGCACGAAGAAGACGACGACGTATATACACATGTATATAGATATAGCTGAACATGCGGGAAGCTTCTAGAGGCTTCGTATGGGAGAGGTAGAACCAATGGCAGGCTGGGACGTCGGCAGACTCCAGCGAGCGGTGGGGCGAGCGCCGAGCTCTCCTATAAATACGACCGTTCCGCCTAGCGACGAGCAGTACCCGAGACGTGAGCTTTGTGTGCGCATATACGCATAGCTGTGAGTTCCAAAGCGGATCGACTGAGCGATATTTTTGTCGGTTGGAGATATTCTACGATTGGAAAGACTTGTTTAGACTGAGGTGAGTTTCCGTTTTGGCGATTTTCTGGTCATTATTTGGGGAAGAGGGTTATGGTGTTTATTTGAAAGGTCGATGCGAGGTGTTTTTATGGTGTATATTTTGGAAAATGGCATACTGGGACATAGAAGGCGCGCTACTGCGCAGTTTGCCCTTTTTAGGACGCGAAATGGGTAATTGGGTCAGAGCGTACATAGCGAAGGTTAGGCGGTTATAATTGGATAGATCTGTCGTTTCCGCCTGAGATTTGGCGGCTCAACCAGATTCTTAAGGGTGTTTTAATACGGCGAAGGTTGCGATTTGACAGTAGCTGATTTTCTTTGTTTCGTTGCTGGGCGAGAGAGAGGCACGGACGCCATTGCTGCGTTTCGGTCGACTTATCGTCAGCCTTTCGAATTTCGTGAAGCTCACTCGTTCGTTTATTGCCACATCGGGAAATTTTAGTGTTTATTATATAAATTCGACGAAAACGGCTCGGTGAAGTTCCGGAGAAAGTTGATGAAATAGGCGTCTCGCTAAGCGTAATACAAACGTCCAGGTAATGTGAGCAGTGGTGGGGATTATTTGGTTAGTCATTTCCTGTAAATAAGTTAGCGGGGAAGCAATCGTTTATGGTGATTCAGAGAATAGTGCGGAAATATTATTAAAATCGCGTGACGTGAATAATGTTTGACGAGGAAAAATGGCCGCGAGTTCTCGGTGAGTCAGACGGTGGGTTAGTCCACCATCTTGTTCGAGCCAGCTGTAGAAGTATTGATTGCGACGCGGATGGCAACGCCCTTATGAAATTTTAATATTATTCTTTGAGTACAATATATACAAGTTTTTCAAGTTTCTGTTTCTTTTATTTAGTATTAGCAATGTTTTGTAATATTGTTATTTCAATATAAATTTATTAAAATATTACATTGACAGTACATAGCATAAAAAATTCAATGTATCAAAATTAAATATTGTTTTTTCAAATTAATTGAATTAAAGTACGCAGTGAATTCTTTATTGAATTAATTATTGTGGCAATTAAAATATTTACATTAAAATAAAGACATTTTTTATAATAAAATTGTTAAAATATTAGCATAAAGTTAAAGTAAAATATGAAAACGAATAAAATTAAAATTCGACTTTTTCAAATTAATTAAATTCAAATTTTCTAATTAACAAATATCTTAATAGAATTTACTCTTGCGATAATTTAATTAAAATAGTAAATTGATTTTATAAATGCAACAGTTTTTGAAATATTAAGTAGTGACACAAATATACTAATTATTTTTTTTCATTACAGAGAAACATGCAGATCTTTGTGAAGACTTTAACTGGCAAGACCATCACACTTGAGGTTGAGGCCTCAGACACAATTGAAAATGTGAAGGCGAAGATTCAGGATAAGGAGGGAATTCCCCCAGACCAGCAGCGGTTGATCTTTGCTGGCAAGCAGCTCGAGGATGGACGCACTTTGTCCGATTACAATATCCAGAAGGAATCTACTCTTCACTTGGTCTTGCGTTTGAGAGGAGGAATGCAAATTTTCGTCAAAACTTTGACTGGGAAGACTATTACACTTGAGGTTGAGGCTTCCGACACTATTGAAAATGTTAAAGCCAAGATTCAAGATAAGGAAGGTATACCCCCAGATCAGCAGCGATTGATCTTTGCTGGCAAGCAGCTCGAGGATGGACGTACTCTGTCCGACTACAATATCCAAAAAGAATCCACTCTTCACTTAGTCCTGCGACTTAGGGGAGGCATGCAGATTTTTGTTAAGACTCTAACTGGCAAAACAATCACTCTGGAAGTTGAAGCCTCAGACACAATTGAGAATGTCAAAGCTAAAATCCAGGACAAAGAAGGCATTCCCCCAGACCAGCAAAGATTGATCTTCGCTGGCAAGCAGCTCGAGGATGGACGTACTTTATCCGACTACAATATCCAAAAAGAATCTACTCTTCACTTAGTCCTGCGACTTAGGGGAGGCATGCAGATTTTTGTTAAGACTCTTACCGGCAAAACCATCACTCTGGAAGTTGAAGCCTCAGACACAATTGAGAATGTCAAAGCCAAAATCCAGGACAAAGAAGGCATTCCCCCAGACCAGCAAAGATTGATCTTTGCTGGCAAGCAGCTCGAGGATGGACGTACTCTGTCCGACTACAATATCCAAAAAGAATCTACTCTTCACTTAGTGCTCCGACTTCGTGGTGGCATGCAAATCTTTGTGAAGACATTGACAGGCAAAACCATCACATTAGAAGTCGAGGCCTCTGACACTATTGAAAATGTCAAGGCTAAAATTCAGGACAAAGAGGGAATCCCTCCTGATCAGCAGCGTTTGATCTTTGCTGGTAAGCAGCTTGAAGATGGACGTACGTTGTCAGACTACAACATTCAGAAGGAGTCCACTCTCCACTTGGTCCTCCGTCTGCGTGGTGGTATGCAGATCTTTGTCAAGACCTTGACTGGTAAAACCATCACCCTGGAAGTCGAAGCCTCTGACACTATTGAAAATGTCAAGGCTAAAATTCAGGACAAAGAGGGAATCCCTCCTGATCAGCAGCGTTTGATCTTTGCTGGTAAGCAGCTTGAAGATGGACGTACGTTGTCAGACTACAACATTCAGAAGGAGTCCACTCTCCACTTGGTCCTCCGTCTGCGTGGTGGTATGCAGATCTTTGTCAAGACCTTGACTGGTAAAACCATCACCCTGGAAGTCGAAGCCTCTGACACTATTGAAAACGTCAAGGCTAAGATCCAGGACAAGGAAGGTATTCCTCCAGACCAGCAGAGGTTGATCTTCGCTGGCAAGCAGCTTGAGGATGGTCGCACACTGTCTGACTATAACATTCAAAAGGAGTCCACTCTTCACTTAGTGCTCCGACTTCGTGGTGGCATGCAAATCTTTGTGAAGACATTGACAGGCAAAACCATCACATTAGAAGTCGAGGCCTCTGACACTATTGAAAATGTCAAGGCTAAAATTCAGGACAAAGAGGGAATCCCTCCTGATCAGCAGCGTTTGATCTTTGCTGGTAAGCAGCTTGAAGATGGACGTACGTTGTCAGACTACAACATTCAGAAGGAGTCCACTCTCCACTTGGTCCTCCGTCTGCGTGGTGGTATGCAGATCTTTGTCAAGACCTTGACTGGTAAAACCATCACCCTGGAAGTCGAAGCCTCTGACACTATTGAAAACGTCAAGGCTAAGATCCAGGACAAGGAAGGTATTCCTCCAGACCAGCAGAGGTTGATCTTCGCTGGCAAGCAGCTTGAGGATGGTCGCACACTGTCTGACTATAACATTCAAAAGGAGTCCACTCTTCACTTAGTGCTCCGACTTCGTGGTGGCATGCAAATCTTTGTCAAGACATTGACAGGCAAAACCATCACATTAGAAGTCGAGGCCTCTGACACTATTGAAAATGTCAAGGCTAAAATTCAGGACAAAGAGGGAATCCCTCCCGATCAGCAGCGTTTGATCTTTGCCGGTAAGCAGCTTGAAGATGGACGTACCTTGTCGGACTACAACATTCAGAAGGAATCCACCCTTCACTTGGTACTTCGTCTCAGGGGAGGTATGCAGATATTCGTAAAGACCTTGACTGGTAAGACCATCACTCTCGAGGTTGAGGCCTCGGACACCATCGAAAATGTCAAGGCCAAGATTCAGGACAAGGAAGGTATTCCCCCGGACCAGCAGCGTTTGATCTTTGCCGGTAAGCAGCTGGAAGACGGACGAACTCTGTCCGACTATAACATCCAGAAGGAGTCTACGCTCCACTTGGTCCTCCGTCTGCGTGGTGGTATGCAGATCTTTGTCAAGACCCTGACTGGTAAAACCATCACCCTCGAGGTAGAGGCCTCAGACACCATCGAAAACGTCAAGGCCAAGATCCAGGATAAGGAAGGTATTCCCCCAGACCAGCAGCGTTTGATCTTCGCCGGTAAGCAGCTGGAAGACGGACGAACTCTCTCAGACTATAATATCCAGAAGGAGTCGACTCTTCATCTCGTACTTCGTCTCCGTGGTGGTATGCAAATCTTCGTCAAGACCTTGACTGGCAAGACCATCACTCTCGAGGTTGAGGCCTCAGACACCATCGAAAATGTCAAGGCCAAGATTCAGGACAAGGAAGGTATTCCCCCAGACCAGCAGCGTTTAATTTTCGCTGGTAAACAGCTTGAAGACGGGCGTACGTTATCCGATTACAACATCCAGAAGGAGTCTACCCTCCACTTGGTCCTCCGACTTAGAGGAGGCATGCAAATCTTTGTAAAGACTTTAACCGGTAAAACGATTACCCTGGAAGTTGAGGCTTCAGACACGATCGAAAACGTCAAAGCCAAAATTCAGGACAAAGAAGGCATTCCTCCAGACCAGCAGAGGCTGATCTTCGCCGGTAAGCAGCTCGAGGACGGACGTACGTTGTCGGACTACAACATTCAGAAAGAATCAACCCTTCACTTGGTCCTCCGACTTAGAGGAGGCATGCAAATCTTTGTCAAGACTTTAACTGGTAAAACGATTACCTTGGAAGTCGAAGCTTCAGACACGATCGAAAATGTCAAGGCCAAGATTCAGGACAAGGAAGGTATTCCCCCGGACCAGCAGCGTTTGATCTTTGCCGGTAAGCAGCTGGAAGACGGACGAACTCTGTCCGACTATAACATCCAGAAGGAGTCTACGCTCCACTTGGTCCTCCGTCTGCGTGGTGGTATGCAGATCTTTGTCAAGACCCTGACTGGTAAAACCATCACCCTCGAGGTAGAGGCCTCAGACACCATCGAAAACGTCAAGGCCAAGATCCAGGATAAGGAAGGTATTCCCCCAGACCAGCAGCGTTTGATCTTCGCCGGTAAGCAGCTGGAAGACGGACGAACTCTCTCAGACTATAATATCCAGAAGGAGTCGACTCTTCATCTCGTACTTCGTCTCCGTGGTGGTATGCAAATCTTCGTCAAGACCTTGACTGGCAAGACCATCACTCTCGAGGTTGAGGCCTCAGACACCATCGAAAATGTCAAGGCCAAGATTCAGGACAAGGAAGGTATTCCCCCAGACCAGCAGCGTTTAATTTTCGCTGGTAAACAGCTTGAAGACGGGCGTACGTTGTCCGATTACAACATCCAGAAGGAGTCTACCCTCCACTTGGTCCTCCGACTTAGAGGAGGCATGCAAATCTTTGTAAAGACTTTAACCGGTAAAACGATTACCCTGGAAGTTGAGGCTTCAGACACGATCGAAAACGTCAAAGCCAAAATTCAGGACAAAGAAGGCATTCCTCCAGACCAGCAGAGGCTGATCTTCGCCGGTAAGCAGCTCGAGGACGGACGTACGTTGTCGGACTACAACATTCAGAAAGAATCAACCCTTCACTTGGTCCTCCGACTTAGAGGAGGCATGCAAATCTTTGTCAAGACTTTAACTGGTAAAACGATTACCTTGGAAGTCGAAGCTTCAGACACGATCGAAAACGTCAAGGCCAAAATTCAGGACAAAGAAGGCATTCCTCCAGACCAACAGAGGCTGATTTTCGCCGGTAAGCAGCTCGAGGACGGACGCACCTTATCCGACTACAATATTCAGAAGGAGTCTACCCTCCACTTGGTCCTCCGACTTAGGGGAGGCATGCAGACTTCGTCAAGATGTTAACGCGTAAAACGATTACCCTGGATGTCGAGGCTCCAGACACAATCGAAAATGTCAAGGCCAAAATTCAGGACAAAGAGGGTATTCCTCCTGACCAACAGAGACTGATCTTCGCCGGAAAACAATTGGAAGATGGGCGCACACTCTCCGATTACAATATTCGAAAGGAGTCTACACTTCATTTAGTCTTACGTCTCAGGGGGGATTATTAAAAAAAAAAATCGAAATTCCTTTTGTTGTGATCTCTGTAGTTGTAATTAAGAAAATTTTTAAATAAATTAAATTTTTTTTATTTGCATTATATAATCTACTTGTTCATTACACATCTCCTCTTCCCAACTATATCCAATTATTAATCTAGTTACTTACCTTATGTTTTAAAAATTGATTGGTCTGATTTGTAAATTTTTAAATCTTGTATTCTTTGTAATTTGTCTATTGACCATTAATTAAAGTATATCAATTTCAAATAATACTGTAATATTAATGTTAATCTTTGCATTGTTAATGTTGCTTAAACTTAATTTGAAGTCTAATTTATTTTGTAAAATAGAATATAGTTTACCAAGTATCTTTTAATTATATTAACATCTGTTATTATATATATAACACAGATTAAAAAATTTATTAATTTAATAAAATATCTTTCGATGATATTTTTTTCTGCCCTCCGGCCGTAAAGTTGGCGCTTTCCGGCTGGAGGATAGAAAAATAGTATACACACCTTGGCCAGTAAAAAAGAAAGCCTCAGATCACATGTTTGTCCACCGTCGTTTGTCGGTCGACAATTACATGTGATCTGAGACATTTCTTATTTTACTGGCCTAGGTATGTAAGGGAGAATGTACATAAGCGCTGCGCTACGCTGGTGCATTGATTACTTGTAGACCTCGTCGCTGATTGGCTAATATTTAAATGTTAGCCAATCAGCGACGTTGTCTACAAGTAATCAATGCGACAGCGCAGCGTAGCGTAGCGCAGCTCAGCGTAGCGCAGCGCTTATGTACATTCTCCCTAATATACTGTTGCTTTATCATTCATGTAAAGAATATTTATATACTCGAATTAGTTAAATGTTTTCTTCTTCATACCACAGTCGGTCATGTAGGTTGCATTTATAGTACGCCCACGCATTAAACCTTACCAACTGAAATACAAAGTAGATTCGTGTATTGGTCGTATGATGGCACACTTGTTTTATTTCGAGTTTCAATTTTAAAAAGTAATTGAGAAATCTTTGCAGTGGGTTTTCTTATAATATCATCGAAAAAATTAAGAATTTATTTTCAATAGTTTCAAACAATGTTATACACCTATTTATAACCACTTAATTTTAATAAAAAACTAGATTAATAAAAAAAATTACTAATAAATAATCTGCATCAAGTGTTCAATTTTTCAATTAAAACTTTCATATAGTTATAAAATACCCCAACAGTTTTCTTGGCCATTGTCTCGACCCCCTAAAGTTACATCACTCTGTTAAGCGCAACGATCCGGAAACTGGTTCATTCAAGATGCAATCATACGCCAATAAAAAAGCCAATTCTCTCTCCCCTGTCCCATTCACCGCGGCCACATAAAGATCACCCGAATTACATTCCGAACGCAGGAGCCCACTGGTGAACAAAAAACCCGCCGTCACCGTCCTCTACCACACACACACACACACGTGCGCACATCATACATAAATGCAGATTTCCGCTCTCTGCCTGTATATGTCTCATCGCCGGCATTACACTCCTGCGCACCTCGGGCACAACAAAAGGCCTTCCTCTGCGCGTATAAGCGGCGGCCGAAGGACCATCATTACCTATAAATCACGCGGCGGGGCCGAATAAAGTCGCCGAAACACAGTTCGACGTGCCCTCGCAAGGCGAGCCATCTCTTATGTTTCGATTTACAAACAATACTCGGCTCTCTATCTCCCGTACATAATTAACGAAATTACTCTTCTCTCTCTCTCTCTCTCTCTCTCTCTCTCTCTCTCTCCGGTGTGTACTTAATCGCCGATGATTTAGCGCCGATTGTGCGCGTCGATGAGGGCGAAAATCACAAATTGCCGCGTTGGATTATTTACACTGCAGAGAGCGCGCTATGGCAGTTCCGAATTACAATTCGGTTGTACGCGAATGTTTGTCGGTGGAAAATTGCGGAAAAGAGCTCTCCGCGTGCTTTGTTTTTTCGTTTTGCCGCTGAGAGGATTTAGAGATATCGGTCGGGGGCGCGCTCATGTGGTGTGCAGGAACGCGCGCGGAGGAAATTGTTTTTGTAAAAGGCGCTTTTGAGGGGGCGGTATATATGTGTGGCGCCGCAGGCTGCGAAAAATTGAAAGGGTAGGTATTTGTAATTCCAAGGAGATTATTAAAGACGATGACGGGGTTCGCCTGTACGGAAGTGCATTTGGAACTTTGCGGATGGTGAAAAAAGCGTTTTACGTATTATTTATATGTATTTAAAAAATGCGTTGTCATGCAATGAATTGTGAAGATAAAAATTAAAGATCGTATTGATGTTAAAATTATAATTCATCATAAATATATAGATGTTACGAAAATAAATTTTAAATTGAAGTTGACAAATGGGAATAGCCACTTCAAGATGTAATAGATAATAATAAGTTGAAAGGTACTTAGGCTGTACGTTTATTTTGATAATTATTTATTATCGTGGCACCTAATTACTCTTCCCAAATATACACTGATTAATTGAAGAGCTTATAACGAAGTTAACCCATCCTTGCATGTACACTGAGAATGGAAGTCATTTTGGAATGGAATACCTATAATATATATTTTATTTCTAGAGTTGTAGCAAAGCTCGTAATAACTCTAGTAAAACGCTTTTGGATTACAAAAAAAAAATGACGAATGAGCGTGTTTTTTTGGAGATTAGGAGCACAGATTAAGATTAGGGAGAATTTTAGGAAAGGGTTTCATGTTGTTTTTTAGGAAGATTAAAAATGATCGATAGTATTGCTATAAGTATTCAATAAAACATAACAATAAACGATAACGTGGATGCATATATTATATTTTTTTAAAGTTATAATTAAAACTACTGATATACAATTGAAATGTAAATTTCATTTGTATGTAATTTCATTATAAATTTGATCTTCAATAACGTGGAATAAACTACATAATAACAAAACCTATTTAAAAAATATAGTAAATATGTAAAAGTATGACAATTAAAAAAAGTCAAAAAATTTTTAATAAATGTGAAACAAAATTTTATCTTTCATTTCAACAACAGCAAATCTACAAACAATTTGAAATTCAGACAGCTTTTCGAATTCTCCGAACAATCGGCAATCAAAGGCTTTAAACTCCCCTCCCGCGATTAAAAATTAACAGACAGTAAAATTCAATCCCAAATCGTTCATCAATCCCGTCCGCGCGCACCTCATTTAACCCGCCACAAAAATATTCTCTCTCTCTCTCTCACCCACCCACCCGCGACTTTTTATCTCGTTCATCGCCACAATGTCGCGCGCGCCGTTATATCCGCGCGATTCGCAGCGCAGCAGAACGCGATCGCGGATAATGGGCTCACCATACCGCTGTGGCGATTTTCAATGCGCGCGCGCACGCCCGTAATTCCGCGCGACACACGATGGCGCTTTATATTTTCATAAATTTTCAGTAGTCGCGCTCGTCCGCCCGGATTCGCAAAAGTATGTAGGGAGAGTTTTTATTATGCCTACACGTGCGCGCAGAGTCCGAGAATAGATTTGAATTGTTAATTTTTTTCGGTAGCCGCGCGGCCAATTTGTCGGTTTTATCTTTTTTTCACTCACGAGCGCGCGCGTGGTTGCCTTTAATTCGCGGGGCGATTTGTTTTAACGGGCGCCGGATTTGCGTTTATTTGGAAGAGAAGGAGGGGAGGGATCTGTTGTTGTAAAATGTGCGGACATATGGTGTCGGTGGATTTGCGAGCGTGTATAGTTACTGGAAATAGAGAATTTAATTGAAATAGAAGTTACGAGGGTTTGCAGAGTGTATCATCGGTGCAATTTAAATCAATTTTCAATGAATATTTGGTATTGTCGATTCTGTTATATATCGATTTTTCTATAGAATTTATTTTAGTAGACGATTTTCCGGTGGTATATTAAAAATCTGGGTGGTATATCGAAATATGTAAAGAGAAGTGAGTATGTGCAATTTAAAATAAGCTGGGAACTGATTTTAGGGTGGGCTATTACCGTTACAAAATAATTACGTTATTAAAAATCAATTTTAAAATTGAATAATGCTAAAACCGCAGCATCGCGTGTTGTGAATTATAATAATAGCGCAGTTATTTCATTAACTTGATGTTTACGTAATCGATTTAAGTAGATGATGCCAGCGTGTATTAATAATAAAATTATATATTTTATTTAACGAGAAGTTTATGTACAATTAACAGGTCAATTTTCTATAGAAAGTCTAATAAAGTTGAAATTTAACGCGTGAGACCAGGCTTTTTTAATAGGTATAATGACAACAATTAAGATGCAAAATTACAAGTACCCTAGCGGAAATATTTTTGTTCAAAAATGTTAAAAGCTGTTAGGAAGAGTTATAAACTGTTCAAAAATGTTATAAAATGTAGAATTCTGGACGTTATTAATTGTTTGTAACTATTTGTAACATTTTTCAACAGTATTAACATAATAATAATTAATTATTAGTATAATTAATCACTCCTTATAGGCTTCTTCTACATTGTTTGACTGTTACTTGCCTTCGGAGCGCTACCGCGCTCCTTGATTCTTATGCTTATAATAATGAAGCTATTAAATAATTATTAATTATTATTATTAATAATAATAATTTACTAATTATTAAATTTTCCTGAAATATATCGAAATTAAAATTATTTGAAACGGTTTCAAACTGTTTAAAACTACTAGAAACTGTTTGAAACTGTTACAAAGTATTATAATTAGAAAAAATGTGTCCAAAATCATACATTTTGTAACATTTATAAATAGTTTTAAACAGTTCTAAACAGTTTTAAATAATTTTTAAGTTATTAACTCTTATTAAAATTCAGAATTTGCTACATGATATACTTTGAAATAGTTCAACAAACATAATTTTACATTTATGCCGAAATTGACAACGATTTCCATTCAGCAGCAGCTAGATTGGAGTTAATCTTCTTCTCCAATTTAAAAGCCTTTCCCCACAATCTTTTACCGCTAAAATCGGCACACCATAACCTTCATCAATACCGCCAACATCTCCAATCTAAGCGCCACCAGCCAACAACGTCTCCCCTCCCAAAAGCTCTCTCTATCTCTCCCTTTCCGTGACCTATAATAAGTATGCCCATCTATACCGATCCAACCCCAAAATAACCTCTCCTAACCGCGTACAACACCTACTGCCGCGATCCATCCACCCATCCTCTCCAAAAAGAATAAAGCTCCCCGATCCCAAAGGGCAATAAGCTCAAAAAAGCGCGCTCGCTATAGGCGTCTGACTGCTCCCCGATCTATATATATGAAAAATCGAGTTCGCCGCTCTCTCTCTAGCGTATATACCCGTACGCATACGTACACTTACGTTGCTATACTATACACATACGCGAGTAGCGGGGCGCGCTCCGCGGTGTGTCTCTATGGTAGGGCGAGGAGAGAAGAGAACCGAGCTCGCTGGGACCGAGCGCGTGCCGCGCAAAGAAGCCGGAGTCAGTCTTGAGCCGGCTGCCAGTCCAGCACTGCACGGTCCCCGCGAAAGAGAGAGGAGAGAGAGAGATATCGGATTTAATACAGTGCGCGCGTGGATAGACGGTCACGTGTGCGCGAGGTGCTGCCGGTTGGTAATCGGTGCTGTTGTTGCCGATTTTTCCATTCGACCGGGGTTCAGTGTTTTTTTTTTATCGATGGATTGCCGTGGTTGATGCAAAACGTGGTTGGGTGGATCGCGGAATGAAGCTGTGACGGCGGCGTTGCATTTGATGACTGAAGGCTCGTGGGGATCGGACGTTGATTTTTTTGCGTAAATATCTTTTTTTATAATTATTTAGCTTTATGTACATAGATATAGAAAAGTTGAAAAGATCGAAAATATATAAAAATCGGTTCCCTTTTCCTCTTTGGAAACCGGTATTAGACGTCGACAAGTCGGTTTTAACGTCTGTTGCTGCTGAGTTATTGTCAATCGGTGAGATAGCGTTCCTGAATTTCAATTTCTATATTATATTCTACGAAATCCGGTGTATATTTTTAGCAAGTGACTATTTATTTACTAATTAATAGCTTATGCGAATCTCTATCGTACATGTGATTCAGAATGGAAGTGAAATAATGTCGTTTTCGTAAATCTCCCGGTATACCGAATTACCATATACATTTGTCTAATTAGAATAATTAATTAAACGTTACATTTAATTCCGGCTTTTTAATTTAAAATTATCTCCGCTTTTATCTGTAAATATGTATTCGAATTTCAATGTACGAAATCCGACTCTCTCGCGCGTTGAAAGTATCAGAGATATATAATTAACTACTTGATTATCCTGTCGAATAACAACGAATATATTCCGCGGCGTTGCACACTGCAATTTGACGAAGAACGCGTAAAATTACGTGCAATTTTAAACAGAGCTAAAAAAAATTACGTTAAAAACGATTCCTCCGGTACTTTTCAGGCTGAAAAACCAGACTAAACTCGCGCTCACGCTTCACTCTGCGACGACAAAAAACTGCTATTCGCGCGGAAAAGGAAGCCACACAACTACATACGATCGCGCGCGCATGTGCCTCTGAAATTTCGGCGCGTGCACGCGGCGCCGGCGAAAAATGCAAGAGTGGATGAGCTAGAGCTTGACGCTAAGGCTGATTCTCCCGTCGTCGTGCGGCCGTCCGATCGGTGTTTTGAAGTACAAATTAAAGAAAACAAAAAAAAAAAATAAATAAACTTGTGCAGACGAGATTGAGCGGAAGTCGAAAGTTCACGTGAAGGGAACTGTTACGGTGGTGGCCGTGCGCCGCGACAGGAGTACCATGACGTCGGCACTGGGCTTCGTCGTAGCGGCGACGTGCCTCCTCGTCGTAGCCTTCAGCAATGGTGAGTGCTTTCCTTTTGAATTATTATTGATATGGAAACTTTTTTTTTTTGCACACGAAAATATTCAAATTTTGTTTTTTCCACTCGACCGTAATTTCGTTACGATATTTTTGTGGAATGAAAGGCCGCGGAGGCGCGTGTATAATGCCAAAATTATTTAACGCGAGCGAGTGAAGTTTAATTAAGAATGAAGGGTCGGCGCTTTTATATCAGCTGAAAAATCCGGCTCCTCTTCGCCATGAATGCCTCGCGCTCTCGTAAACATGTTTTCAGGCGGGAAATAATAAATATCAAAAAGTTGCACAACGTTGCGTATAAATTAATCAAAAGTTAAACTATACTGTGTATTCGTGGAGTATCAATCTTCGTTTTCTCGTTTCGGTGTGTGTGTGTGTGTGTGTGTATATACACACACACACACACACACACACACACACATATATATATATATATTTTTTTTATATATATATTTCAATATACGAAATGATGAAAAAGTGACTTGAAATGTAACATTTCTCTATTTAGCCCTGAAGAAGGTACTTACTTCAGTACCGAAACTTCGGCCTAATAAACTAAGTTTTATTATTATTTATGGTTCCTCGTTGATCGACCTATTCACTCCATCCTAAATTAATATTCTGGAACGTACGAGCCACCGTCTCAAAAAAAGACTTGAAATGTAGTTGATGCACGCTGAAAAACGATCCTCCGGTCTTGAAATAAAATTCCTCCCGAGAAAATCTTCATGCGACAAAGAAGGGTTCCTCCTGCGCGAAGAAAACCATCATCCCGCTATAGGAATCGTGATTACCTGTTGTAAGAGGATCCTCCTTCCATAGGAAGATATTCTCTTGGCCCTATTTTTAACTGAAAATCCTTCTCCGACATGCAGATTCTCGTTGATACACGAAGATCGTTTTCTGAGTGGAAAAATGTATCGGATATTTTACCATATTCTATGAATAAATATCTACCACATGTGAATGTTCAGGATTTCAATTAATGAATTTAAAAAGGTTAGATATCGGATTCTCAACAATACATCCCGATCAAACACGAAAAATAATAAATCGACATTCTATACTTAATTGCGATAAATTTAAATTTTCACTTTAAAAAATAAAAAATAAAAAATCAAACCCACCATTGCCGCAAATACACCGCCAACTCAATTCCCCAACTAAACATCGCGTCCACACACCGGTCCTTCTAAAACCCACAACAAGCGCCGCACCAAACAACAACGACGAAATCGGCACACTGAATTACACACCCACACCGTTCACTTATCCATACACACAGAAGTGTATACACTCACTCATGCATGTACATACACGCGCGCGCGCGCGCGACTGAATTAGCTCGGCCATTAGCGGCTATCGTTCCGCGTTGCCGATTTTTCACGCCGGACAATGGGAGCTGCTGCTGCTGCTGCTTTGGGGAAAATTAATTGGCGCTGATCGCGCCGATTCAATTCTCGCGCTCGCTCGAGTGTGTGGGTTTTATGCGCCCGCTAATTGCGATTCCGCGAAGCGATTATATATGCCCCCGAATGCCTTTTTACGAGCGGCCGATCGCGCCTGTCGTCGTTATTACCAGAGCCCCGAGAGCCGGCTTTGCGGTTGTCGAGACGATGAGCACAGGGTGATTAAGCGAATGTCGTGTGTATATATAGATTTGCGAGAATGGATTTATTAGGCCGATTGTTTTGTCTTTTTGTCGTTTTTGTTAATTGTGGCGGTTATTAGTTGGGTGTACGGCGGTCGGTTCGTTAATTTTGATGCCACGATGGTAATAGACGTCGTCGCGATGGAATTATCGGTATTTTCATTGAGCGAAGTGGAGTACGCAGAAGAATTAAAGTATAATTTAATGCCGAGTGTTATTATATGTGCTATGTGGGGTATATACTGCATGAACGATGAGCATGAAGTATACGCATATAATAATAATTGAGACTTTTGGTTCTGGGTATTTTCACTCGAATTCGGTTCGCTGGGAAATTAATTAACCGGCGGATGGACAAATTGAGCAGTTATTATTCGGACAAAAATCACGGGGATTGACTTTAACGATATAAACAATTCTCTCTTTTTCTATATGTATAATCCTATATATATATATATATATACGTGACATGATTTATATCATCCGATTATACGAGAAACTCTGTTCGCAACGACGTATAGCAAAATTGCATTGTTAAAATCGAAAGGATTCCATACGACTGCGTCCATTTAATCCGTCGAATATAATCGAAAGTCTCACCGTTGCTGAAAAAAATCGATGAAAAAAAAAAAAAAAAAACACCGGACCCACCGGCACTTAATAAATCAAAAGAACCACAAAAAAAGAGAAAACGCCGACTCGATAAACGAAACCTATAGACACTCACGCACTTACCGCGCACTCATTCGCCGACTTTTGATAAAACCCATAAACACAAATCAAAACGCACGCGCACACTTCTTACATGCAAACTCGCGTAATACCGGCGCAGTAGCAGCAAAACACACTCGTGCGCACATTCGCGAAACTTCCCATTCCGGCCCACGCGTATATAGTGCTCCCGCGAAATATTCGCTTTTAAAAGCGGACAATTTATTCAGCGGTTCTGTATACGCCCGCGTCGAATCAATCTCTTTCTCCCTCTCGCACGCGCGCGGCGCCAGAAAAACGTCCGCGCCGCTGTCGATTTGCCGCGAGATTTGGCGGTCGTTTAATTTACGACGTGTGTCTGTGTTGCGTGCGGCGTTGAGGATCGAGGCAGTTTGCGAGTGGTTATTGCGGGTAAAAATGGCGGGGATTATAAAATTGCGGCGGTTTGATACGCGGCGCTGCGTTTGTATCTGGCAGTTTGTAGTCGCGACATAGATACGGCGGACTGTGGATATTAAATTTGTTGGCGCAGAGATAATTTTGGAAATTATCATGCGCATAATTTCGAGAGATTATGTAGTGGCTGTGTCTGTTTAGAATGGAAGCGCGCGTGTGTCTGTGTGTATAATAAGCCGAATGACAAATTTAATGACACATTCAATTAATTGATTAAAAGTGTATCGTGGATTACTATGCAATAATGATACTCATGTTTGCACGCTCATTAGTATAATATTACTGCGCGACAAATAATCTGCATCGTGTAGTCGTATACCAAACGAATACGAACTGTGTTATTATTAATCGCTATCGAATGGATAAATCCATACACTGCTTTTTATCCCCGCATAAATTATCCACTAATTCCATTTCAATCAATATAATTGTACTATACACATCGATATTTGCCCATTTAAAACCACTAACATCAAAACACTCACAAACTTATTATACAAAAATCAATCAGCTCACACTTTGCATCTCCACACATTCCTCATTACATACCAATCAACGCCATACGTTCTCAGCCCTTTCGAAATCCTCAAATCACACACACATACACACACACTCGCGAGTTTGCGAAACCACACACCTCGGTGGGCTCGCGTAGTCGTTATCGCGACGCGTCTGCACTTTCCTCGCGTGCCGAGCAATCGAACGGAGTTATTATTATGTTTTCGTTTTGTTTCCTTGCACACACACGGACTGGAAATGTGGGTAGGTAAGTAGGTAGGTAGGTATAGTAAGCGAGAGCGCCCAAGTTTCCGAGATAACTGACTCATGGCTTTGTGACTCGAGAGAGCGAGAGAGAGGAAGAAACGAAGAAGGGAGTTTCCGCGCTGATTATGCGCGGTTTTTCGAAAAGGATCTGGATGGTTGAGAGTTTTGGGAAAGTGGGGATTTTAGTCGAGAGGTGTTGGAGATTTCATTGAAGTTAGTTGTACTGTTGCAGATATTATTGACGCAAATAGGTAAATATATAGGTGTGTCAGTTGTTGGTTTAAGTGGGTTATCATGATTTTAAAATGGTTTCACTATTTAATTTTTATGTCATAAATTATTAAAATATAATACTGTAAGTACATTATGAAAAGCAAATAGTTTCTGAACCGAAAAAAACTATTCTGATAAAAAATTGTTAATCGTACACGTATAGATATTGTTCAATAAGTAAAGAAGTTACTTTCGCTTTTTGCTAACTTTTTATTTTTCATTCGATTTTAATGTTTAACGTCTCATCTTACTCCTTAAACATTTGTCTATGACCTATCCGGGCTTATATCGCCGGTGTCAACGAAGACTATCTCGCTCAGAAATGCCACGAAAAGTATCCCTCCCCCTCTCCATCAGTATTTGCCACGAAAAAAATCCAATCTACAAAAGTGTCACGAAAACTATACTGCATCTTATGTTAGTATACTTTAGTGTATTTGTTGCTCCGTAATAATGAATTATGCCCTCGTATGTCGTCTGGGGCAGACAGAGCTCGCCAGTACACCTGTATTACGGTTGTTACTGTGACTAATTTGGGTGACATACATCACTTCTGCGCGCGCTCTATGTACTTTTTTTTATTAAACATGCTAAGAATAATTTATTCCTTATAAGCTGGAAATCTGTTTCTTTTAATTTTGATGCATCTTTAATAATTGATATAATACTGAAGTACGTTTACTCTTAACGAATATAAAATTTTGATGCTATAGAAACTATAAGTTTATTCGAATATTTTTTTTCGTGAAATATTAAATAAAGAATAAAATCTGAACATAATATTGACATAATTTATTCTAATATTAACATTAATCGTATTGTGTTTTGAAATACTTTTCTACTTCTGGCCATCACTTTAACAAATAATTAAAATATGTTATTTATTTTTTTAAGCTGCGACCAACATTAATTTGATTATTATTTATTTAATACTTTTCACTTTAATCATTTTCATTCCAATAAATATTCCAATAAATAATACCTAATTATCAAATAAAAATGCATATTTAATTTTAAATTCTCGCACCTTTTATCCAAGAGCCAATCACAGATCAAATCTATAGAGGCTTCACTTCTTCCGGTCATCACTTTTTTTAAGAGGGGAACGGTATATTATGGTCGAAAAAGTGGATGTCTTTTTTAACCAGTTTTTAGCGATTTTTTAGTGTTTTTTACACTTTTATTTTATATTCCAACATTTACTTATTTCTTAGATTTTTTCTGAGTGCTGATTCAGATTTTCCAAAAAGTTCTACACAAAAATAGTGTCTTTGGAATTTTGTTTATCCACTTTTGGTGTTCTATAAAAATTCCTTGGAAGCAGCCCGTTCCATTTCTGGTCATTTTCTTGATTTTCGCAGGTTTCTCTCTATGAATAAAGATTCAGAACCATAATTATAACGGAATGATCGATTTGTAATATTTATGTGAATTAGGCGTTTTAACCGGATTTTTATACATATTTTTGAAAAAGTAGGTTTTTTGATTTAAATGTAATTTTTGAGTTTCTTTTTTATGCGAGATAGCTTTTGTGGCGTTTTTCTTTGTTGACATTCTTTTCGTGGCTAATATTGATGCGGGATAGTCCTCGTGGCGTTTCCTATATTAGGTGAGATTCTTTTCGTGACGAATATCGATGCGGAATACTTTTTGCGGACACCTTTTTGATTCTTTTCGTGGCGAATGCTGATGGAGGATAGTTTTCGTGGCTTTTTCTAGGTGAGATTCTTTTCATGGTCAATATTCATGTGGGATAGTTTTCGTCGGCACCGGCGATATTATGAAATAATTAATACAATATACGAAGCAACATGTAATTGTTTACAGTTTAAGCACAATAAATTTCAAGTTTATACTGTATTGTACTGTAAACAATTACATGTTGCTTTGTATATGTTAATTATTTCATAATACAAGCCTGGATGGGTCGTAGATAAATGTTTAAGGAACAAAATGAGGCGTTAAACATTAAAATCGAATGAAAAATAAAAAGTTAGCAAAAAGCGAAAGTAACTTTTTTACTTATTGAACAATATCTACGTGTTCGATTAATAATTTTTTATCACAATAGTTTTTTTTCGGTTAAGAAAGTATTTGCCTTTCATATCCATGTGTACTTACGTTATAATATTTTAATAATTTATTGCATACAAATTAAATAGTGAACCCATTTTAAAATCACGATAACCCCCTTAATTATTCTTTTTATACATTCATTTTTGTTGCTGTTTGGAAATGCGCATTCGAATTGGAAAAAAGGTGCTTTCATCAAAATAGCTGTAAAATAGATATTCTTCGCGTAATACGAATTATTTTTTATGCTAGAAACAATTGTTATACAATCTCGGCTATATTGTTCACGCATGTGTGTGTATATATATATACACACACACACACAGGCATACAACAATCACTATCACGCACTAATTCCTCTCAACACGCAGACACTCGCTCAACTCCCCGACTATATGGCTTTGCGGAAGCTCGCAATGCCAATGAACGATTTGCACGCGCGCGTACGGCACATCCCCGATGTTTTTACGGTCTATCAGTAACGAGATAATAGATATTTTTTTTACGGCTCGGTATAAAGGAGGAGGGAGAGAGAGAAAGGAACATGACAGGGTACCACACACACGCACACATCACTTCCACTCCTCGTAAAATGATAAACCCGATGCTCTAAGTAAACGCTCGACCGTAGTCTTATCTTTCTCGTGTACGAGGAAGCTCCGCGCGCGCCGTGAACTTTACTCTCTCTTTTTTTTTTTTTTCACGGAAAAGATAGGAGAGGTGCGAGGGATCCGCGCCCCGATCGGAGTGACGCGCCCGGAGGACCGAAATATATACGTATATATTATATGTATCTAGATGGTTCCGGAAATAACACGTGGAGTAGTTTATGGCGGAGGTTGTGCGCGCGCTTTTGTTGTTGCAGGGAGGTGGTGAGGTCTTGTGTGTATAGATTAAAGAATGAAAAGAGAAATGTAGAAGTGAATCCCTGTTGGTCTGAGATTTTTCTGTAGACTCGACGGTGACAAATCGATCAATATTTGACTATTCTTCTCTTATCGATGTATATGTACAAAGAAACATTATATAAAACGTTCCTCTTCTGATAACGTTGAGTAATACAGACATTCTCCCGCTTCATTTCACACTCCTACTCTATATACTTCAATTTTACCTCTTCTTCAATTCATTACACTTCATACACAAATTTGTCCCCAACATCGATACTCGATAACATTTCGCACACTCCTTCCGCCTCTTCCTATACAAAATTCTCCATCATCATCCAACAAAATATATATACCCCCCGCAACTATTCCCGCTCATCGAACCCTCGCTATCGGTCGCATCCATCCCTCTTCGGCACCAAAGGACCCGTCGCAAACCGATCCGGCTCCTATTTTCCAAACTCTCTCCCTTCCTCACAAAGTATCTATCTCTACTATATACACACACACACACCGCGTCGCTCTCGCAAAACACACACAGAGGCGGAACTTTCCTCGGGACGCTCGCCGAGAGAGGGAGAGGTAGATACGCATCGGCGTCGGCCTCTTTAATATCACGTGCATGCGTGTATAGCATGTGTATATGTGTGCAAGTTACAAGAGTTGTGCAGCTGCGGCGGCGACGGCGGCGATCGCATCAAACGCGCGGAGCCGAGCGCCGAGCAGTCTCCTCGGCTCGTGTTGTCGCGGAAGATGCGTGATGGGGATTTTTTTCGCGGCTGAGTGGAGAGAGGAGCCGTACGTCGTGGCCGAGTTTTCCCGGATGTGTAGTTGAGGGAATCGTTGGTGTAATTGGCTGGAATTGGTGGGCTTTTTTTTTGTTGTTGGGGAGGTTGGTTGTAGTAAGTGTGAACAGTTTTATAGGGTTGAAGTATAGTTTGTGTTGGGAGGATAATGCGTTGTGTGGTGAATTTAATTATAGATATTAAATATTTTATGAAGATGAGTGGGTTTTATTAGTAAATTTGAGTTGATGAAACAAAAATGGAAAAATGAAGATTGAAATAATGTCATAAAGAAAAGTCAAATTTATTTATTATATCATTTGGTGGGTATACATTAAAATTTTTAAGTATAATGTTAAACTCTTATTCCGAAGTTTGTATTTCGAATATTAAACTTTCCTCAATTCATAAACTTTTGTACGCATATAAGATTCGCATTTCCATAATCCATTTAAATCGGCACTTAGCGAAAAAGTGAAAACCCGTATTCCTTATATATTTATATATATACATTTTTTCTGAATGAAGCACGGGTGAAACAACTAACGCAAAAAACTGTAAAACGTTCGGATCACAATTACACAAGCAGAATTTTTCAAATTCAGCGGTCTGTAATATCTTGGGAGTAAGCAGCAGGAGACGGCGATAAAAATGTTGATGGCCGCAGCGAAGGAATAAAAAAGTATATGCGCGCGCGCGGGAGCGGAGACAAAAATAAAAATAGAAAATATATGAGTTTTAATTTTAGAAGTATACCGAATGTCATATAGCGACCACGCGCACGCGCGAGCATTCAAAAGCTTAAAGGACAAATTTTTAATTAAAATCCACGTCGCGTCTTTTCTATATATGTATTCAAAATTACGCGTGCGTGTTTGCATCATTAATGAACGCGAATTTTCGTGGTTTCTTAATTTACGAGATATGTAATTATATCAGAGTGAAAATTCATTTCGCTCATTATATTCTTCTCAAGTAAGTTAAAAAAAAACAGTCATTCCGTCATTTTCGAAAAATAAACCCGTTTTTAGACTTTTGCAAACTATGCACTGTTCGCTAACTTGATTAATTAGAAACTTCGGTCCACGAGTTCTCCCATATAAAATTATGCACGACGGTAACGGGGAGGGGGAACTGGGTAATTTTTATCAGCTTTTACGCCTTTGTAACTATATGACTATAGCGACGCGCTAGATTAACTACTCGAATTTCCAGCGTGTCAAACCGAATATTCGATTATATGAAAGTTGCGCCTTTTCCGCGGCCTGTCAGAGGTTCGTTTTGAAAGTTTGAAAACCCTTTCTATCGATATTACCGTTATTAAAATTTCAAATCTTTTTTTCCCAAAGCCGCGTGATGCATATATAGTCCCCTGGAATTGAATTGCTCCAGCTAAATCCCTCGAATAAAGAATGTAACACAAAATTAATTATAAATTAAATATGTAAACTGAGATAATACACATTAAATTAAAAAATCTGTATATAGACCCTCGATACCCAAAAATCAACGCCACTGCCATCTTAGCAGCTTGCTTTCCACGACATTTCCCCGCGCCTTTCAAAGGGTTAACCCGTCCCCCTGCTCTCCGCCCACCGTCTGCTATCTCTTCTCGCAAACAAATCCCGCAAAACAAACTTCTTCCCCGTCCGCCGCCATTAATACGCGGCGCGCGGTCTTATCTCCCCGACGATAAGCCTCATCCCTCGCAGGACTTACTCTCTCTCTGGGAAAAGCGCCCGCGAGAAAGAAAAGCGCGAGAGCGTTTCCTTTATCTTCGCTCGCTTGTGCACGCGGAGGGCGAGCAAACATATACATACACGCACTGTAGCGCGGCGCTTTATTACCAGGGCAAACATCCGCGCGAGCACGCGGGTAATTTTCGCGTCCGGCCGCGATGCTTTTCTCGCTCCTCTATGGTGCCCTTTTCTCGTTTCAATTTTTTATCCCACACATGCGTGTAGTCTGCCTTCCCAGTGTGTGAGATGGGTGTGTGTATATGTATATATAGCGCGGGCGGGAAAGGTTCGTATTTTCTTTGGCGGTGGAGGATTGAAAAGCGGACGCGGGCAAATCGAGCGCGGAAAGTGCAGTGCGGAGAGAAGGAAAAAATTGACTTTGCAGTAGGTGGTGGTTGGTGTACGTTGAGCGAGTGAGAGAAAGGGAGGCGAGTTTCTTTTCTTACAGCGCGCAGTTGATTATCGCTCCACAAAGCGAGCGCCGGGATGTAATTTGTTTGGCGGTGCAAGAGCGTGAGATCTGTGCTAAGAGGTTTCTTGAAGAGTATACAGGATGGTGAGGTATTTTATATGGGTCAGTGTAAACAATGTAGATGTTTGTATGTATATACAATTTCCCCATTAAAAATAATCACGTGAGTTTTTCGACCATATTCTCACGTGAGTACTCACGTGAGTACTCACGTGAGAAGTAAAAAAAATGGTTTAAAAAAAATTAGTAATCAATGTTTTTTTTACTAAACTATTACATAAATATTTTAACTTTAATTTTTGCATATACCTTTCAACCCTTAAATAGTATAGGAAGATATCAAAAGCGAGGCAAGCCTCGTAATTACAACTCTTTTAAAAGAGTCGCGGTATTGACTAAGTCTTATGGCTTTATGTATTCTCGCCGGTGTTCATTTGCCTATGGAAATTGAGAAAGGGGTTGCCGCCTGGCGGTTAAAAGAGTTACTATACGTGGAGTTCAGGCGGGTCCTATCAGTTCCGCCGGTGACCGCCAGGCGGCAACCCCTTTCTCGATTTCCATAGGCAAATGAACACCGGCGAGAATATATAAAGCCATAAGACTTAGTCAATATCGCGTTTAAGATAAATGGGTTTTTACTCCTAGCGAGGTTTTTCCCCATTCTACACTCCACATAGTAGTCCAGCCATACAACCGTTTTTGCTCTATAACTTCTGATAGTGTGGAAATGCCCTCACAGGGTAACGCACAACTTCCTCTTTTCGATTTCCTTCTTTAAGGAGAGGTAACTGGAATCGCCCAGGCTCCTCCTACGTGGATTCATTTCTACGTAAGGGGCTCCTGGACGGTGATCCGGGCAGGCTGTACCTCACTGGTAGGGGGCGACGGAGGGGGCCCCCACCATCCCTTCTTTCTTTCTTTCTTTGGGCGGATGAGACCAGTGCTTCGCTTGTTATATCTTTACAAATTTTTTTGTTAACGAGGAACTGAAAGCAATACTTGTGTCACAACTATGGGAAAATAGTACATTTCGATACGGGTGGGGAAGTCGATTATTTAGCTGGTGTGACTTTTTGCACGAGCGAAGCGAGTGCGAAAAAGTCACACCACCTAAATAATCGACTTACGCACTAGTTTCGAACGGTATTTTATACCACGAGCGCCGAAAAATCATATCAAAGTTGTGATTTTGAGGTTAGAGTGGTATAAAGGTACGGAGCGCAACATGGAGAAATTTTGACCATGTATGGGAAGTGACATATCCCATATATGGCCCACATTTCGAGCAATATATTGGCCAGTCTTCATTTTTTTTGCGCGGGAATGAACTTATTATAGTCAAGTACCCATAAGTTAACTTGACTGACATAATAAAACTCTTCGTACCTCGCGTGTAAAATTACATTTTATGACCACATTGTAACTTCAAAATTATTCAGCCAGTAGGTATAAAGTACTACTTAACGCCCAAGAGACGTAATAGTACATATACTCCTACAAAAATTTATAGAACCTATGCACTTTATGCTCGTGCGGGCGTAAATTATTGTTATTATATAACTATAATGCCTTCTTTTTATTTCTAAAAATCATAAAAATTTTTTCAGATATTTATGAAAAATCAAAGTCTATATAAAAAAATTACATAGTTACCAACACATCCCTATTTTTCATTATTCTTTCTCAATTCTGAACTTTCTATAATATTACACATCTTGGGAGGACAAGAGAAGTCTAGAGCTGCTCTAGCAGGGATGGTCCTCTGTTCTCCCATACATATTTGGCGAGCCCAACGTTTTGGAGTTTAACAGTGGGCTATTTAAATGTAGAATACTAAATTTTTCCATAAATTGATTAACAATGTTTATATACCTATTTATTAGTCCACTATAAATAATTAGATTTACTCTAATTTTTAATTGATACCGTTTAAGTAAATAAATAAATAAATAAATAAATAAATAAATAAATAAATAAATAAATAAATAAATAAATAAATAAATAAATAAATAAATAAAGTACAATAGCCCTACATGTGCAGAATCATGATTTACTTTCATTACCAAAAATATTTTTCCTTGTGTCCGTCTTTTTTTAAACGGGAATGAAATAAAAAATTCATATAAATTGATAGTCTACTCAAAGTGCTTTACATTTCACTAACCATTTTATTAGCAACCTATTTTGTATCATTTTCCCGCGTGTAAATATCATATGGCATCTCATATGAGAATAACAGATATCAGATCTCGTAGGAGATCTCATATGAGATTCCATATGAGATCTAATGTCCGAAATTCTTATATGAGATCTCATATGATATTTTCACGCGGGTTGCACTTTTTATTAAAAAACAGAGTGATAGATTAACGGATAAGTATTTAATAGGTAGAACTTAAATATATGACTATTTATAAGAAAATGGCCATGTGTCTACACCTTGAACTGCAAACCGTCGGGCCCGCCAAGTATGTATGGGAGAACGGAGGACCATCCCTGCTAGAGCAGCTCTAGACTTCTCTTGTCCTTCCAAGATGTGTAATATTATAGAAAGTTCAGAATTGAGAAAGAATAATGAAAAATAGGGATGTGTTGGTAACTATGTAATTTTTTTATATAGGCTTTGATTTTTCATAAATATCTGAAAAAATTTTTATGATTTTTAGAAATAAAAAGAAGGCATTATAGTTATATATTAAAAATAATTTATTTTTTATACGTACGGGCATAAAGTGCATAGGTTCTATAAATTTTTGTAGGAGTATGTGTACTATTACATCTCTTGGGCGTTAAGTAGTACTTTATACCTGCTGGCTGAATAATTTTGAAGTTACAATGTGGTCGTAAAATGTAATTTTACACGCGAGGTACGAAAAGTTTTATTATGTCAGTCAAGTTAACTTATGGGTACTTGACTATAATAAGTTCATTTCAGTTCTGCGAACAGTCATATAGTGTTTCGGAGAGTTGTTTGCATTACTTGACTATTATCGATAATTGATTTCACAACTTTCAATTGTTTGATTTACAGTAAACAATTTGAATGTGCTTACATATAAGCTGTTCAGCATACATTGACTCGAAGAAGTAAAAGACTTTTTTACTAGTATTTACTTGATTCTTTTTAGAAAATCATAAATATTATTATTTTATAGATTATGCTGAAAAAACTTCTATACTTACCTTATTTTATACTTTCGTAGAAAGTTTTATTAACAATATTATTATTTGTACAATCTTGAAAAAAATTATTACCATTTGTAGAGAGTGCTTATTAAATAGATGAGATTAGAAGAAATAAAAGGACTAGGCAAATTGTGTTATTAAAGCATACTTAAAAAATTAGTTTTTTAAAGAACGTGTTTATTGTTTTTAATTATAATTATGTAATAAATTGTTGCAAAAATTATAAATGTTGTTATTAAAAATTAATTAAAGGAATCAGCAAATTATTTTATTAATCAATATCAATTTAACGTAGTAAAATACTTAATTCTAATTACTGACAATATAATGATTTATAAATTACGCGCGACTACAACAATGTATAGTGAATATAGTTCAAACGACCAACACTTTTTTTCTCGTACGACACTCATAGAAAAAACACAGTGTTCATTTTCCCTAATGCACTTCTGTTTAACTTTCAGTTGACGATTAGTAAACAATTTGACTATTCATATTTTGAAACTTGGAATTTTTGAAAAGGAAAATAAGTTTTTAGATACCAGATAAATTTTTACTGAAATAAGTTAAATGCATGCAACAGAAATATAAAGAAAACTGAATTTAATTTTTCGCACCTCATGCACTTTTATGCACCGATGCAATTTTATACATTGACGCCTATTGGGAAATGATGTTAAAAAGTAAGGCTGAAAACTACAATGAATTACTTAAATATAATGGAAGATTTATTTGTTATGCATTGATGCCTCCAAAGAAACGAAAATTGATATACTTCGAGTGGAGTAATGATGTTAAAAGTGATGCAGACGACTAATATGAAGCAGATACTGTAATACAAAGAGGAAGTGGATAATTATTTATTATTATTTATTTATTAATTATTTTTCAATGCCTCTGTAATAATTAAAATTGAGATATTTCGAATAGAAGAATGATATAAAAAAAGTGGGGCCGACGACTGAAATGAAGCACTTTAATATAATAGAATATTTCAATGGATACCTTAACATTATTATTTTCGAATAGGTTCAATACAATTCCTGTTATTAGCGGTATCAGTTCACTTCAAAATTTAGCATTATAAACTTAATTTCTTGATCGCCTTATTTTAAACAAAATTATTAATTTATTTATAAATATTCGTCCAATAATTGATACTAGATGTTTTGATCAATATTGTTGCACATGTAGAGAACAAAATTGCATAGAAAATTACTAGGTATAGTTATAGTAAATTGTAGAGCAAGGTTTACTAGGTTTTAGTGGAAACATACTAAATTTTTCAATAGCTCTAGAAATGATTTTAAATCTTAAAAATAAAAGGTAAACAAGAAATTTTGAAGATGTTATTAATAAAATCGAAGAAGTTGTATTATTCCGATTATTTTTATTTATTAAATTAAAAAAATGCTATTATATATTTACAAAATACCAAATTTCTGTTATATTTTAGTTTTAACAAGATGTGTCATCGTCTGTCATCATTATTTTTAGTAATCTATAAAAACATATTGGATTTACTTCATCGCAATCATGTTTGATTATATCGCCGGACTTGACATCGCCGCTATCTTTCTCACGATTAGTGCAGGTAATATATCGCCCAACACGTCGACCAGGCAATCTTCGACGGTTATAAGAAAATTTGCGCGCTTTTTAGCCACTTCAAACTTCTCGGTGAGTTCATCGGCGTATATGCTGAATGACGCCACGTAACCGCTTGACTCGAACGCCGTGACGATCTCTTCATTCCTAGCTATTGCTGCCAGCTTCTCTTCGTGCATCGACAATATGTAAAAAAACGACACGGCTCTGTCCTCTATGTTAATCTTTTCATTTCGCATCTGCGTGACCTCTTTACGGCACTCCCGGTCAAATTCCGAATAGCTCTCGCAAGACTGGACTTTTTGTTTATACCCATCACAGAGGGGTTGGCCTAATGCCTCACGTTTAATGGCTTCGCGGATGATAACTCTAGCTGTAGCTTCGGTGGATGGTACGTTTGGCAGCAGTTCGAAAGGCGTTTTACCTTCGCGATTACGTGCGTTCAAATCAGCTCCGAATTTAAGCAATAAAGCCGCCCGTTGAGCGGCGGACATATCTATACAATCGGCTCTACAATTGTACGTATTACAGACCCCGTGCAATGCAGTTTGACCTGTATTTGTTGTCTCATTGACTCGCGCGCCCCACTTCAGCAACAAATAAAGCGTCTTCGATTGCCTAAATTTCCATTGCTTAGCCGCGCTGTATAAGGGGAAACTGCCTGTCACAGACTTTGTGTTTACATCAGCGCCGTTTTCAAGAAGAAGTTGGACCTGGAAGACAAAGCGTTTGTTGTTTTATGAATCTATAAATTAAATTAAATTTAAAAGCCGTTGCCAATTCATTAGCACGTAGCTTCCTCAATCTTATTCCTCATATTAATTTGCAAGTTACATAATTAACATTCTTAGATCCAAATTCATCTATATTAATTCCTCTGTTTAATTATTATTGAGAATATAAACAGTTAAATGACCAAACACTCAAAATGACACAAAAATATGTTTAACATGTTTTTAACAAAACTTAAATGTATATACTATTACGAAGCTCCTTGTAGGAAGGTACAAAAATACTTGAACGTGTTATAAAAAATTTGTAAATCCATATTATTATATACTCACAATGTCCACATTGTCTCGACACTGCATCTGAATGGCGAAGAGCAGCGGTGTAGTCCCACTGCTTATATTCTTATTCTTAGCATCTATATTTACTCCATGGCTGATCAGCACTTTGATCATACTCAAGTTACCGTAACGTACCGCCGTGTGCAGTATACTCCAACCCTCTCTATCTACCGCATCAATACACGCACCTCTAGTAATAAGCTTTTGTGCCGTTTCGTTGAAGCTCTTTGCCACTGCCCGATGGAGAGGCGTCGATTCGTTATTGTCCCGCGCATCCACGACAGCACCACCGTTGATGAGCATTTCGACAACGTTGAGGCGGTCACCTTCCACTCTACGGTCTTTTATCCACCAGGTTTTACCAGGAGGCACGCGAAAGGATACTGCACAGTGTAGCGGTGTTTCACCATTGATGTCACGCGCGTTGTAATTTGCACCGTGCTTTATCAGCAGACGCACGCAGTGGATATTATTTATCGCCGCTGCATAGTGCAGCAAGGTTACCTCATCGGATGATGGCTTATTTGGCTCGTTTACGTTCGCTCCACGGTAAATCAACTGCTCCGCCAAGGCATATTGCCCTGAAAACACTGCTGCCCACAATTCCGAAGTCAACGTAACCATCTTTTTTCCTGTGATCACGAAAAGTTCAGAATGATTCAATGAGAAACTGTCGACTACAACGTCTGCCCGTTGACTGAGCTCACCTGGGCTTCTGCGGCCCTAATGGACGCAGGCCGATGTATGTGACCGACAGTAAGGGAGAAACTTAGTACACAGATAAGTATAGGTCCCCTTGAGTCGAATTGGGGAGCAAGCGAAACCGCGTGCTATTGGTTGGCACCATCGCCTGGGTTTTCCGCATGGGGAAAGTAGCCAAATTGCCCTCAGGTATGTCAATGTTAGGGGATTTGTATAAGTAGTACAATAGCGTCGGACCTTAATTCGGAAAGCGCCAACTTCCCGGCCGCTGCGCGAAACGAAGTTGCCGCTTTCCGGCGCCGTCGAGCAGAAAAATAGTATACACACCTTGGCCAATAAAAAAGAAAGCCTCAGATCACATGTAATTGTCGGCCGAGGCGAAGCCGAGGGGGGAAGCCGAGCCGGGAAGACCGTACTTTCAGCTAGGGGATGAAGAAAATTACTTTTTGTACACACATTTATTTCTTCTTTTTTGTAGAAGATTTGCGTTTTAATTCTACACATATAGATATATGTAGATAACTTTTTAAATAGTCTACGATGCATATAAATTTATGAAGTATTAATTGATATGATTAAAGTGCACATTGGAATATTAAATATGAGTACCATGATTGCAGTTATATTTATAATTAAAAACATTATTTTCACAATTTTTATCATAATTATAATAATCGTTTTATTTTTATTTATGAAAATGTTAAATAGGAAAAAGTTTTGTTTAAATATTATCTACAACTTTTGTATTTAACATTTTGGCGTGAAATCAAATCCTGCTATGTTATAAACGAAAATCGACCATTTTAGGTACATTTAGGCGTTAAAAATCGTTTTTTGGATTTAACTCGTCAAGAATTGGTCGTAGAAAAAAATGTTCAACAAAAAAAAGTTTTGGTTTAATATTGTCTATAGCTTTCATATTTAACATTTTTGTGTAAAGTCAAATCCTGTAAAATAATAGCAAAAAAACGACTATTTTTGATGTTTTTAGCTGTTTTTTCGCTATTCTATTGCCAAATATTGTTCGTAGAAAAAAATATGCAATGTAAAAAAGACATGTTTTAATTAGTTTTAGCAAAGGCATTTGTTGTTTTTGACTTAAAGTTAATTTTGTTCACTGTATGTCAAAAAATCGATTTTTTCAAATTTTTATTTGTTCTGCGTTTTTTTATTTGTCGATGGATTCGACTCGATAGAGAACTGTCAGTTACTTATAATTAAACGAGTATCTGCGCCAAAGCTCGTTTGGATCTATGACAAAATGGGCAACAATTGTTAGAACGGCTCGAAATTTGGTACTTAGAAGTTTCTTGGATCATCAATCACAGTTTTGATGGCTAAATTGCAAAATTCAAAATGGCAGATACAATATGGCGACCGTACAGGGCCTAGTAGCGGCCATATTATATCAGCAACGCCGAGAATCGAAAAACGCCACTCGGCTCCAAAAACTATTTGAAAAAACCTAAATTTTAAGCCCTTGCTGGAATCTTAAAAGTTAAAACAATTCTGGAGAGCATTGGATGTCTGGTCGAGAAAGAATGACTCTCTCTCTCTCTCTATATATATATGAACGCAGGCCGATCTATGTGACCGACAGTAAGGGAGAAACTTAGTACACAGATAAGTATAGATCCCCTTGAGTCGAATAGGGAGCAAACGAAACCGCGTGCCATTAGTTGGCACCATCGCCTGGGTTTTCCGCATGGGGAAAGTGGCCAAATTGCCCTCAGGTATGTCAATGTTAGGGGATTTGTATAAGTAGTACACGGAGAGAAATTTTAGAGTAAAAATTACCAAGGTGCCTTGGTAGCGCATGGATAGACTGTCAAATGCCGTGATATTCCCAAGTTTCTAATACAATTTATAAGTTTCCCAGGAAAAACTACCATAACCACTTAAAAAAAATACCAAATTATCGGAATAAAAATTACCAGACACACTGGTAAAAATTGAGATCTAGTCATTTTTACAAGGTAACCTAAGAATTTTTACTAAGAAAACTGATAAATTTTACCAAATAACCTGGTATTTGTGTATTCGCGCATGCGCACTGCGCATTATTGTGTTTCAGAAGATTGATACTAGAGGCGTGCGCGACGTTAAAATGAAAACAATACACATATTTTCAGTAAGTAATAACGGCGATTCAAATGACTGTTGGTAACAGCTTTCGTGGCGCAGTCGGTAGAACGTCGGACTCTCAACCCAAAGATCGTCGGATCGAATCCCGCTTCCGTAAAAATTTTTTTTCAGTTTAATGTTTTTTCATCCTTGTTTCTGTTTCTATTTCTATATTAAAATACTATATATCCATCAATATGGATAAAAAAAGTTAATTTTTTAAATTTTAAATTAACTAAAAAAAAATTTTACCAAGGCACTTTGGTAAAAAGTTTGAAATTGTCAGTCTGTCCATCCATTACCATAGAAACTGGTAATTTTGTCTCGAATATTTGTAATTTTCACTACAAAATTTCTCTCCGTGTACAATTGCCCTCAGGTATGTCAATGTTAGGGGATTTGTATAAGTAGTACAATTGCCCTCAGGTATGTCAATGTTAGGGGATTTGTATAAGTAGTACAATAGCGTCGGACCTCAATTCGGAAAGCGCCAACTTCCCGGCCGCTGCGCGAAACGAAGTTGCCGCTTTCCGGCGCCGTCGAGTAGAACAATAGTATACACACCTTGGCCAATAAAAAAGAAAGCCTCAGATCACATGTTTGTCAACCTCGGCTTCGCCTCGGCCGACAATTACATGTGATCTGAGACATTTCTTATTTTACTGGCCTAGGTATGTAATATACTATATCTATATGTATAGTATATAGTTCTAATTTATTTATTTATTTAATTATTACATAATACGGGCAATAAGCCCTTAAGTAAAAAATCCTTTAAGTAAATCCCCTTTGAGGAAAAGAAAGCCGAAGGGTAGCGCGTATAGCGCGCTGATTAACGCTAGTACAGATTAAAATAAGAATAAAACATTTTATATATATATATATATATATATATATATATATATATATATATATATGCTCTCCAGAATTGTTTTAACTTTTAAGATTTCAGCAAGGGCTTAAAATTTAGGTTTTTTCAAATAGTTTTTGGAGCCGAGTGGTGTTTTTCGATTCTCGACGTTGCGATATAATATGGCCGCTACTAGACCCTGTACGCCCGCTATATTGTATCTGCCATTTTGAATTTTGCAATTTAGCCATCAAAACTGTGATTGATGACCCAAGAAACTTCTAAGTACCAAATTTCGAGCCGTTCTAACAATTGTTGCCCATTTTGTCATAGATCCAAACGAGCTTTGGCGCAGATACTCGTTTAATTATAAGTAACTGACATGTTCTCTATCGAGTCGAATCCATCGACAAATAAAAAAACGCAGAACAAATAAAAATTTGAAAAAATCGATTTTTTGACATACGGTGAACAGAATTAACTTTAAGTCAAAAACAACAAATGCCTTTGCTAAAACTAATTAAAACATGTCTTTTTTACATTGCATATTTTTTTCTACGAACAATATTTGGCAATAGAATAGCGAAAAAACAGCTAAAAACATCAAAAATAGTCGTTTTTTGCTATTATTTTACAGGATTTGACTTTACACAAAAATGTTAAATATGAAAGCTATAGACAATATTAAACCAAAACTTTTTTTTGTTGAACATTTTTTTCTACGACCAATTCTTGACGAGTTAAATCCAAAAAACGATTTTTAACGCCTAAATGTACCTAAAATGGTCGATTTTCGTTTATAACTTAGCAGGATTTGATTTTACACAAAAATGTTAAATATAAAAGCTATAGACAATATTAAAACAAAACTTTTTTTTGTTGAACATTTTTTTCTACGACCAATTCTTGACGAGTTAGACCTTAAGAACGATTTTAAAGCCTAAATATACATAAACTGGACGATTTTCGGCTATAACTTGATAGGATTTGATTTCATGCCAAAATGTTAAATACAAAAGTTGTTGATAATATTTAAACAAAACTTTTTCCTATTTAACATTTTCATAAATAAAAATAAAACGATTATTATAATTATGATAAAAATTGTGAAAATAATGTTTTTAATTTTAAATATAACTGCAATCATGGTACTCATATTTAATATTCCAATGTGCACTTTAATCATATCAATTAATACTTCATAAATTTATATGCATCATAGACTATTTAAAAAGTTATCTACATATATCTATATGTGTAGAATTAAAACGCAAATCTTCTACAAAAAAGAAGAAATAAATGTGTGTACAAAAAGTAATTTTCTTCATCCCCTAGCCGAAAGTACGGTCTTCCCGGCTCGATTTCGCGCCGAGAAGAGCAACTTTTGTGGCCACTCTTTGTTAATCGTTGCGTGGCAACGTCCGCGACAGCGCACGTGTTGTAACCTAAACTATGCTAACCCTTCCAAATGTGATGACAAGAAAATCATTTGTAAAATCGGAAAATTGAAAAGATATAGGCGTATTAAATTAATTTTATGTTATTATTAATATATTGAACAATATATTTATAACTCTGATAATCAATTATGTTCTTATATTCCATACACGCTGTCAGAAAGCTTCTATACATATATAGACATGATGTTTACATTTTCAAGACATGGTGTAACTATATGCTTATATGTGAAAGTTTTTTGACTCTCATTCTATAATGTATCGCTTATGGGATAGAAAAGGACAAACAGAGGAACCATTGAGAGGTTGTTCTGTAGTTGAAATGAGTATCAATTAAGCATGTACATATTGTTGGTCCATCATCTTTTTTAAGCATCTTTCGCTAGTGTTTTTGATGCCCTCCCCGACCAGCAAAACGTCGGCTTCGCCTCGGTTTTGCAAAAGTCGGGCGGGCATCAAAAAAAGCAGAAGTCTTGCCTTACGCTCCGTGATATGTAAAGTGGCGCTGAAGCAGGCCTTTTATACATATGGCCGAGCCGTAGTTAGCAACCAACAACGCTATTTTATTAATTAATATCAAAACTATATGGGCGTACTTTCGGCGGGGGATGAAGAAAAATAGTATACGACACTTGGCCAGAATGTTGGATGCCCTGGCCGGCGCCACTTTGACGCCCGAGGCGAAGCCGAGTCGTAATATACTATTAAATTTTACTACAGATGTATTTATTTTGAATTTAACGATAGCAGCGATGAAAATAAAGTATTACAATTTATGCAATAATAAAATTATAAGGTCTCCTAAGCATTGCGGCCGTGCCTATTATGTAAAAACGAAGTTTTTACATAGGGTGGTGGGGGACGACGAGCGAAGCGTGGAGCAGGTGTGTTGGGGGGGGGGTGGCGTGTCGAGCGCAGCGAGACACGCAGGGGGGCACAGCCCCCCTAGTTTACATATATAATTTATATCCGACGTCATTCAGGGGGTTTTTCGATCCGTTGCGCTCAGCGAGAGCACAAACTATACCATGCACGTCGTTCTGCCTCTCTCACTCTCGTGCAGGTCGTCTGCTATTTGTGTTCATAATCATGAATTAAAAAAAATATCTCGAAATTTCCGACGGCTACATACAATTTACAAGGTGTGGTTTGAAAGGGGAAGCCTCAATCTTTAAAGCCATATGTTTTTTACTGGTCAAAAATTTGATCCCTTTTCAGAAATACTCGATTTAACCTATTTTTTCCCGTCGTCCCATAAGACTACATGTAAAAAATGATAATTTCAAACGTTAATTTCTCAAAATTTTTCACGATTATAGGGTAAAATAAACATACCACAAGATTCAGTACATCTTGAACTATTGAAAATGCTATATCCCAGTTTGCAAATTTTCATGCAAGAGCGTCCTTAAAGTATTTGACTACACGCGCATACCCTGGAGACGATTTTTACGCAAATCTAAAAATCTAAAAATGATATAATAAAAATTACTATTATAGATAGTAATGTCGAGACATACAATATCAAAATGATTACTATGTTTTATAGTAAAAATTGCTATGTACATAGTAAAAATTATTGAACACATAGGAATTTTTACTATAATAACATCGTAATTATTTTGATATTGCATGTATTTCTTGACGTTACTATATATTATAGTAATTTTTATTATATCTTTTTTCTCAGTGCAGAAATCCAGTTCAGCGACTCAAAAAACCCCCTTGGATACCCTCAGATTCTGGCTAAAGGCTTTGATTTGCGAAACAATTATCTCCTGGACAAGCGCGTACAGTTACACACTTAAGGATGTACTGGCTATAAGGTCTCTGTCAAATGTTTGTGAATTCGATAAACTGCAATAATTAATTTTATGCGATAATTGACCAAATTTAAGTTCTTGTGGATGATTCAGGAGTATAATACGAATATAATAAGCTTTGAAAATTGAAAATCGAATAAAAATTGACAAAGTTCTGCTTTTTTTTATAGTTACAAAAATCGAGTGATTAAGTAAATTTTTAATACTGAAAACGACAAAGTGTCAAACTTTTAATTTTCATTCAATTTTTAATATCTAAAGCTTATAATATTCCTGTCATGATTTGTAATCGATCGCGAGCATTGAAATCTATTTATCCTACATAATTTGTTATTGTTGTTTTAATATTCGTCACTTAACTTTTGGCAGGGACTGTACGAGATATAAACTGCAATAACAAATTATGTAGGATAAATAATCGATTTTCAATGCTCGCGATCGATTACAAATCACGATAGGAATATTATAAGCTTTAGAAATTAAAAATCGAATGAAAATTAAAAGTTTGACACTTTGTCGTTTTCAGTATTAAAAATTTACTTAATGATTCGGTTTTTCTAACTATAAAAAATAGCAGAACATTATCAATTCTTATTCGATTTTCAATTTTCAAAGCTTATTATATTCGTATTATACTCCTGAATCATTCACAAGAACTTAAATTTGGTCAGTATATCCTTAAATAGACCTAAAAATCCAGTTGAGCGGATCGAAAAACCCTCTGAATGACCTCGGATGTGAGATGTGACGTTCTTTCTCCCACGCCCATGATATATAATAAAGGCCCCATAGATTTGATACAGCTTTTCTTCCTTTAAATGAAATATTCTATTACTAAACGGTATTAGTTACTTTAAAATAATTTTATCGTTATTAGTTATTTTAAAATAATTTTTATCGAGTAAATTTATTTTAATAACGCGGTGAAATTATATTTCTTAACTATTAACAAAATGTGAATTAAATATGAAAAAACCGATATTTTCTATTAAAACGAGGAGAAGTTAATGATATGAAATATTTTATAATATTTACATAATTTGGGTTTTATCGCCAATACTACTTGCTTGTAGTTCTCAAAGTAATGGCTGGTTAGATGTAAAGATTTTCTTTTCTCTGTGTATACTTGTCTTCGGAGCGCTTCCACGCTCCTTGATATACAACAGATAATTAGCTCGTCACGCAGAGAAAAGTTCGTTGGTAGCAAATGGAATCCTTTTGATTCAAGAGGAAATTAATCTTGGTTTGGTTGCCAAAATTAATTTCTCTTGCCACAAGAGAAAAATCCTTTCTGGCAAATTATTCTTGTACAAAAAGGATTCCTCTTCAAGGAAATAGAAGGTCTAGTTGACCAATAGGAAAATCCTCTCTAACCAAAATCGTTTTGTGTGAAGAAGAAACCTCTTGTCTCCCGAGAAAAAAGTTTAAACGGATTTTCCATTGAAATAAAAAAAAAATTACTTCTATTAATTTTATTTATTTTAACTTTGATGTTATTATTTATATTTTTTATGTATTTTATTTTATTATTTATATTTTTTATATAAAAAACCGAAGAAAAAATATTTTCGAGGATAGTTCTGGAATTGCAGTGACTGGGAATCGAACCCTCGACCTTTCGATTGGGAAGCCGGTACCTTAACCACACGACTAACTAAGCTTCTGACGGATAGTATCAAAAAAGCCTTTATATATTTCAAAAGAATCAACTGATTTTTAAAAATTCATATCTCGACAGTTACTTAACTTGAAGAGATAATTCTTCTTTTAGTCATTAAATATTGTATTTATACTTTCCATAAGTATAACTAATATTTAATTGTATTATAATTAATTATATGATTAATTAGTTGTAGTGATTACTCTCATTTCCTCTTGTGACAAAAGGAAAATCATTTTGTAGTAAAAACTTTATGAACATGGTCCATTCTCAAGAGAAAAATCCTCATTTAGCAAGAGGACATCATTTTATCTAAAAAGGAACCTATTTGTGACATTAAAAAAATAAGATTTTGGCACAAGAAAAGTATAACCTTGAATCAAAAAATTAATTTTTTTCCTCAAGAATAATACGCTAGATTTAAAACGATTATCGTTTTACTACAACAGAAGTTTGAGAAAAGGATTTTCCTCTTGCCACTAACAGATCATTTCTCTGCGTGTGCGTATATTTTTATGTTATGTAAACGTATATTCAATTACGTAGTTTTGCTTGGACAGTTTCTACGAAAATGCAATGGAACACGTAAAAGTGTGCTAATTATCACCGGTAAGATCGAGAAAAAAATATCAGCGATGCATTTCATTTCCACAGAAAATTAATTAATATATTAATTGACTCTCTACTCCTGAATATTAAAATTTCATCAATCATTGTTTTATTAACATTTCCACATTGTTGAAAAATCTCCACCGTCGAATAATTCCGAATAAACACACAACACCTTTAACTATACGTTCACCTCCCACAGCGCACCATTAATTCAACTGAATACCGTACCCCGCATGTTATTCATAAATTATTCACAACACCAACTATCGGCCCTCCTCGCAGCTATCATCATTTCAATAACCAACCGTCGCCACCTACGTACCCTCCGAAATCCCCCGCCACTAAAAAATTACTCTCCCACGCCAATCCATCACTGTCGCGCCGAAAATCCGCGAAAAACACACGCGGCCTACATCCAACCGTAACAGTCACAATTTCCGAACCGCGCTCTCTCGCCCGTGAACTTTCGTCGCTCCGCGACGATATAATCGAGCGCGCGAACGCTGTTTATTTCCGCCGCTGCGCGATCGCTAATCGACTGTGCGGAGTGGTTTGGTTCTCTCTCCCTCTCCCGCGCACACGCCATGCACGACCTATTTTTGGGAGGGGCAAAAGTTTAGCGTAGGTGTGGGAAATGGGTCGTATGAGCGGAATCGGTTGGCGGCGAGAGGAAATTGGGCACGATAAAGTTGGGGGCGTCGGAAGGGGGATACTTTTGGATTTTACTACATTCGCAGTTTGAAATGTGAGATGGAATTGTACAAGGTTCCTTGTGTTTTAAGGCGCTTTAAATAACTGATAAGTACAGGAACAAAATTTTATTCGCGTTAACTCGCACGTAAATTTTAATTAGTATATTGTGACATAATAGTAAAGATGGCAATTACTTTTAATTAAGTAACGTAGAGGAAAAGAAAAGTTCTTTCGCACGGCTATACAAAACCTTTCCTATTCGCGAAACCGCGCCGAACAAACACGCGCGCCAGCGACGCTAAAGCCCACCTCTAAGCGCATGCATTCGAACGCGCAGCACACTTGCTGATATTATACGTACGTAACCCCTATATACACACACATGCATATATGTCTAAGCTCGACACTGCCGATTGTTGTCGACGCGGCGGCGCGACGTTTAGACTGGCTCGCATGACGCGCACTTTTCTCTTTCTCTCCGCGGCAAAACGGTTCGAGTTTCATTTGACGAAGTGAGAGCGCGAGCGTACGACGGCTCGTTGTAATTATACGAGTTTCGTTTTCGCGCACGTGTGTATATATACAGTACTGAACACTCGTAATTCCCAACGACGGCGCGGGGCGCTTAAAGCGTTAATTACCGCGCGAGTCCTCGAGTGTATATTCATTACTCGCTGATGGGCCCTTTCATGGGCGTTTTTAAAATTAAGTGGGAGGATGAGCTCTGTCGCCGGTGTGCTGCTTTTTTCTCCGGAGGTTGTGGAGTGGTGAGAGGCGGGGAGATACGAGAGAGTGGAAAGTTGTAAAGGTGGTTATTGCGCGGAGTGGGAAAGCTGAGTTGATTATAATTTGAGTTTATGTTTTTTGGGTGGCTCAGCGGGGGTTTTGTTCGGAGGAGTGTTTAGTGGGAGTGTGGTTATAAGATTTGAAATACGTATAAATTGTTCTGTGGAGGGACGAATTCCTGATGATTTATTGGAATTTTTCCAATTGAAATAATTCTTTTAATCCTCAAGATTTCACACCACTAGCAAGTTCGGGCGCGTTGCGCGCGCTATTCCTTTACCTTGATTGCATATATCTAAACAATTAATATTGAAATATTATGAATTTGAAATTTATTTTCCTTTTTAACATCCGCAAATTTATCCAATATTTTTTATTGAAACTTGGATGGTATTTATTTTAGTTTATTCCTACAATACAAAAATTTGGAGGTTAAAATTTGGTTTTGTATAACAAAAAAGTATTAAAATTATATCTGTAGTTAACACTGAAAGACTATGAATACTGTTCTGATTACAGTTAAATTTCTAACCAATAAATTTTTGTCATTAATACTATTTCTGACTTATATTTTTAGTTTAAATATTTCATAATTCCAACTTTTGTGGGTTTTATTTGGACGAATCGGCTCAGACCTTAAACAAAAAGCTAAAGTCACCCTCGACCAATCACGGGCTCCTTTTAAACGGATTTTAAGAGAGGAATAGCAAAGGTTTTATTTCGGCTTCACATTTCCGTCATCATTCTTTTAAGAGAGGAATAGCAAAGGTTTTAATTCGTGCTTCACATTTCTGTCATCATTCTTTTAAGAGAGGATAAGAAATGTCAAGCAAAACTTATATACAAACAGTAAACAAATTATATTACTGTCTCATGTACAGCTACCGCATGACGGAACTATCTGAAAAATATCATTCTTTCAGAAATTTTGAATAAAAATATTTAGGATAATTTGGTGCACTGTTTAGTAAAAATTTTGAAATTTTGAATTCAAATTCTCATTATCTAGTACGTCGCCACTTGACAATACTCTCTAATGTTGAATTAGTGAAAAAACCACTAAACATTAGTTGAAATAGCTCCTGAATATTCACTAATTCTTAGGGGAAATATATTTAAAATAGTAAAATTTTAGTGACTATTCACTAATCCACTAATTCTACGGTGGAGCAATTTTAACTAATGTTTAGCGCTTTTTCCACTAATTCAACTTTAGAGAGTACACTATATATAATAACCTTCGACAAAACTGTCACTCCTCTTGCACGAAAATAAAACCCCATAAAACTCCTCGCTAAAATACCAAAAACCTCCTCCCATCCAACCACCCAACTCTCACATATCCGCAGACCTTCATTCAAACATTCGATCACTGCCGATCCCCCTCCCATCGCTCTCCCAGCTCCTGGGTGACTCGCAGTGTCCAAGCGCCGATCGAATTAGCAGCTGGTACGCGCGTCCGTCGAAATTTCCAGTACGGAGGGTCACGCGGACACGACGCGTCTCGCCCCTGTCACATTGCGCACTCTCTCCGCATGATTATCGCCAATTAAGTAATAAACGCGGTGCGTGCGCTCCGGAGAGAGAGAGAGAGAGAGAGAGAGAGAGAGAGAGAGAGAGAGAGAGAGAGAGAGAGAGAGAGATTGGCGTGCCGAGAGGATGGTTCTTTGTTTTATTTCTACGAGGATGACATGTGTGTGAGGTTTTTTTTTCGTCGAGGGGAAGTGTTATTATTGATCGGGTGACACGTGCGCTAAAGATGTTTTGCTTGGTGGGTTTTTTTTTTTTTTTTGAAGAAAGTTATATGATTAGTGTTTGGGGCGAAGTGGAGATGTTGCGAGAGAGTTGAATGGTTAATATTGTAGGGGTTTGTGGCAAGGAATTGTTATGAATTTTTTAATAAATTAGAAATTCGAGGGTGAAATAAAATCTTGTGTACGCGAATTCAAGGGTTTTGTGGGATTTGTGTTATTGGTTCTTTAAAGAACTATATATATCGAACTATATATATATCGATTTATAAAAAGAACAAAAACGAATACTTTTTTAAAAGATTAAATTCCCTGCAAAATTACTTCCCTGCAATACGAGTAACCCTCGTAACCATCTTCTCCCCTAAAAATCCATCCCCAAACCACGAAAAAGAACGTCAACCCCAGGCTATCTTTATCCACACACCCGATTACTCCCATATATACTCTTAAACACCTCGCACCTTTTGTTTCCCACTCTCTCTCTCTCTCTATACTTTTCATTTCACCTCTCGCACCTCGCGGCCCAATTGTCACTATATGCCAGCCGCAGACGCTCGCTCGCGCTTTCTTTTCTCGTTGCGCAATCTAAGCTCGCGCGCACGTGAATTCGCATTGTTATTTATCGCCGCGCGCGGTTTTAAAAATGCCCGCGCGCTGCGGTCGCGCTGTGGCGAGCCGCGCGCGCTTTCGAAATTATTCGGTTCGGTTTGATGGGCCCCGCGAGAGATAGAGAAGAACGTTGAGCATATGCGTATTATACGTTTGTGGGATTGGGGTTTTTTTTTTCATTGCTAGCAGTGAAGACGAGGTGATTTGTAGGGTTCGGATTGAGGCGTGCGGATGGAATAATTGGAGTGTGCGGTGTGCGGTGTATCGCGAGGAACAGTACATGTATATCATACTCGGCTCGATGATAAATAAATTTGCTCTTTATGTATCATTTTTAGCGGTTATATATAGTTTTGAGATTAAGCTTCGTTATATATCTTATCGCGTACACAAATATGATTAATGAAGCCTATATCAAAGTGAAATATTTTTAGCATTTTCAAGCGACGTGCGCATATACGCGAAGGTATAATCTTCTTATATATACGCCGAGATAAACGATATATAATATTGCGCGGGGGAAAAAAAAAAACACGATTAGATCACAAAATCACGTAACCGGAACTTTTTTTCGGCATTATAAAGCGTCCGATAAACCATCCACAAATAAATTCATTTATGAATTTACATTTCGTTTGCAAAAAAATCACGCGTGCGCTCTTATCTACGCCTCAGCGTTGCAACCGCACTTAAACATTATAAAAGATAGATACGCAGACTTTCATAAAATCAACCTCGCTCCCCATCACGTCGCACATTACTCAGCCATCCCTTCCCCCCTCCTCGCCGTCGTATCCCATCACCGCGAGCATCCTCAACCGTGCAAATTTCTGAACCTTTCCAACGTCTTTACCCATTCCTCGCCCGCAATAGAATTAGACTTTCCTTTTTCCAGCACGCGCGCGCGGAGAGCCTCGTTCTCGCGAGCTAATTAATCGCGAAATTATCGAGCCCTCGGAATGGACTTTTATCGGTGCGGTGTAGAGCTTCTCCCTCTCTCTCTCTCTCCTTCACCTTCGCTTAATTGATCTGTCAGTTAGGTCAGCCGAGGCCCGTTGAACGTCTTATCGCAGCCGCCGCTGTCCTTTGTGCCCGTGCTAGCAACAGCAGCAGCAGACGACGTGTGTGTGTGTGCATGCAGAGAGAAATTCTTCGGGACGTTTGAAAAGCGCGAGCGTCTCTCTTTGTTTCGCGGGTAATTAACGGCTGTCAATTCAGTGATATGTTGTCTTCGGAGTGTATGCCGAGGTAACGTACATATTTATATATATATATATTTGTGTATGTAAAAGTTCGGCGCGGTGGTCGGATGGAAGAAAAAAATGGTCGATTGTAATTTATGCCGCATGAGGACGTAATTGGTGGGTTCGCGCGGAACGTATTTATACCACTTGTAATTAGCCTTTATTTTGTTGCTTCCTCTTCAACTGCGGTAGAGTATAAACGACTCCGAAATGGAACATCCTTTTTAACAATTTTTACCCGCAGTCCGATGAGCTATTAGCTGTGAGAATAATCTAGTTTCGAGCTCTAGATACACCGGCACTGACGTGGTATATAGCTTACAAAGCTTACACGCTGAAACCAGAACCTCCTTTACGAGTTCCACCCACACACTCAATGAAGCCACTAAGAAAGCTGCGCGCACTTTCCTCCGGAGAAAACGTTTATTCAATCCGGAATTAGGTCGTTCGAAACCCACTACCCCCGCTCGACCTTACCCTCGTTAGACTCGAAAAGGATCATTTTTTTTTTTGCAAAAACGCGTAATTAGCCCCTCTCCCTCGCTCGCCCTTTCATCCTCTCTTTCTCTTTTTCTCAAAGGCTTCTACCCACCTTCTCCTCCTCCTCCTCACGTGAATTAATTCCGCGAAAATTTCGCGCGCGCCGTCTGCCTCGTCTCGCTTTTCATTCGCGATGCGCTCACGCACACACGGGGCTTTTCAATCCGCAGACGAAATTCGCCGCCGTCGAGGTTTTTCATCATCTCAGTTGCCTCCTTTTCTCTGGCGCCACGCGCTCTCTTTCCTTTTGCCGCTGCACGGGGTTTTTATCTGCGCGCGCGCGCGCGCCTTTGCGTCCGCAGCGTCAATGAGCTGGCTTCTTGCGCTTTTTGCGCGAGCGATGGGCATGTTGTTTTCTTTTTTGATGGAGAGCCAAGAAGGCGCTTTGTCGTGTTATGAGGCTTTGTTTATATATATATATATATATATATATATATAGGGATCGTGTGGTCTGACGAGATGGTTTTCCTTTTTGGCGAAGGAGGATGCTGAGGTGGGTGGGTGCGCGTTTGGTGATCTTTCATTTTTTCATGTTTCGGGGAGAGAAGTAGCTAAAGTGGGTGGGTAAAAGATTTCAGTGTTTAAATAAATTTTATTCTAAATCTATTTTGATTTTATTCAATTTTACCTGTATAATATTATCTTTATATTATTTGCTTTTTATGTTGATTTTTGTGTATTTGTACTATATAAATATAAAAAAGAGCTGCCGAAGGAATATTATGTTATTAAATTATTATATACCTTACGCATTATGCATCCATATTATACACTAAAAGAACCTTATTATAAACCACATTATTAGCATCCAAGTTATCCCATCAACCTTCGCTACATTCAAAAATCGACACCCGCGCGCGCATATCAACAAAAGCTATATATATATACTCTCCTCGTCCGCGCGACATTTGAAAAACTCTCGCATCTTTCGCGTACATTCCCTCGCCTCTTATATTCCGCACATTACTCGTCCCTAAATAAGCCGACAGCACGGAGTCGAGCGGCGAAAGTCGCGACTCATCACGCGCGCAGCGAGAAAGAATCGCTCGCTAACAGCGTCAATTAATTATCGCCGCTCCGCAGCGCGGAGAAAAACCTCGCGCTCTGTACTAAATATAGTACACTCTCAGCTATGTGTGTGTACTCTGCTGACGGACAAAAGTAACTTGTTGCTATTAACGAGCGGGCCACTTTCTCTGTCTCTCTCGTAGAGCTCTTTATATATAAACGCAGACGTATATACTTGCGCGAGCGCGCGCGCGCTTTTTTATCGGGCAAGTGCTGGGAGTGTGTATATAGTATAAGTGCGTTTATCACGCGTAAGAACGGCTGACGTAAGACTGAGTTATTGCGCGTCTTGGGGGTTCGGAAGATCGCGTGGTTATTAAAGAATTTCGGTGCCGAGGCCCTTTTTGTCGGTGGTAGTGGTGGTGTATTTCGGGATCGGACGGGGTTTGATTTAGGTAAGTATGGGAGGACGGAATAGAGCGGTGAATATAGTTTGACAAATTATTAATAAGTGCGCGGTCGAATAGTATTGGCCTAATATTTTTGGAGCTTTTAATAAATCTATAAGTACCTTTTGTTAGTTTTAGTTCGGTTTTCAATAAACGTTGACATAGATAAAAGAACAGTTTCCCTGGTAGAAATGGTAACCAACCGTTCACCATCCGTTCACCAAATCGCTCCGTATTTTTTTGCATCTAAGTGTTGGAACACATCGAATGCGTGGTCTAGGTCTTTGGGGTAGCCGATTACGGAGTCTAGGTGGTGCGCACCGTAGGTTCTTGGCTGTAGGTGTTGGATCTCATCGAATACGTGGCCCAGGTATTCGGGGTAGCCGATGACGATGTCTAGGTGGTGCCCTCCATAGTTTTTTGCGTCTACGTATCGGAATGCATTCCATGCGTGGTCTAGGTGGTCGGGGTAGCCGCTGACAGTGTCAGGTAATGCGCTTCGTAGTTTTCCTCGTCCACCAGGTTTGTGATGCGTTCCAACACCTAAAGCCAAAAAACTATAGAGCGCACCACCTAAACATCATGATCAGCTCTACCAAAGACTTAGATCACGCATTCGATGTGTTCCAACACCTACAGCCAAAAACCTACGGTGCGCACCACCTAGACATCGTTTTCGGCTACCCTGAATACCTAGGCCACGTATTCGATAAGATCCAACACCTACAGCCAAAAACCTACGGTGGCACCACCTAGACATCATTTTCGGCTACCCTGAATACCTAGGCCACGTATTCGATAAGATCCAACACCTACAGCTAAAAACCTACGGTGCGCACCACCTAGACATCGTTTTCGGCTACCCTGAATACCTAGGCTACGTATTCGATAAGATCCAACACCTACAGCCAAAAACCTACGGTGCGCACCACCTAGACTCCGTAATCGGCTACCCCAAAGATCTAAACCACGCATTCGATGTGTTCCAACACCTAGATGCAAAAAACTGCGGAGCGCACCACCTAGACTCCGTAATCGGTCACCCGGAACACCTAAACGACGCATTCGATAAGTTCCAACACCTAGAGCCACAAACCTACGGTGCGCACCACCTAGACTCCGTCATCGGCTACCCAGACCACTTAGACCACGCATGGAATGCATTCCAACACCTAGATGCAAAAAACTACGGAGTGCACCACCTAGACATCGTCATCGGTTACTCCGAACGCCTGGGCCACGTATCAGATTCACCCTGAGATCTTAACGCATAAAACTACGGAGCGTACCACCTAGAGTCCATCATCGGCCACCCCAAAGACCTAGTCCACACATTCAATGTTTTTAATTATCGATAGTTCATCATCCACTGGCCAACCGTTCGTCAATATTTTTGGTATTCGTTGGCCAAAAAGATTGGCCAACCGTTGCAGTTAAGCCATTTTGGTTGGGTTATTTTCTAATTCATGCCAATAAATATATGACAATGTAGTGGGGAAACCCGAATTAGTATGTTTATAAGCAATAGTACATTACTAACGCGGGCGGAAGAGGATTATTTACCTCATGCGACGTTTTTCGGCCGAGCGAAGCGAGGTCGAAAAGTCGCATGAGGTAAAAATTCTCTTACGTCCACGTTTCAGTAACGTATTTTTCCGTCCGAGGCCGCAAAATGACATTTAAGATGGCATTTTGAGGTTAAAGGGCGGAAAATGTAATTTTTCGTGTCAAACAAGTTATCAGAATTTCAATGTTATTCTTATACATTTTCAATTTAATTTCCCTATTATTTTACGTTTATAGTAATGATTAGATTACGTATTCTATAATTGTTGTTTCAAATTACACCAATTATTGCGTCTTAAAATGTGTATATTAATTCATCATTGTATAAAGGCCGATTGATTTTACAGGATAAAAGATGCATTGAATTTACAGTACTGAATTGTTACATAATTGAATAGCGTGTCATCTTCTCCATCAATTAAATTTAATTGTAAACATTTCGTTTGTTCGCTTATTAAACAGCGCCAGCCAACCTTTCCGGGGTAATTCAGTTACATTGTATAAGTAAATAATAAGCATGCAGCACTAAAACGTCAATAATTCATCATTTCGTTCGGCGAATTAATGAGTATATTGTTTAATCATTAAATTATTCGCCAAATGAACAACTCCAAAAACACTGCTTTCCACCCATATACTACCGTTATAAATCAGCCGTATCGTTACCGAAACAAGTGCACCTCTAATACCCTCCGCCTTTCAAAAAAAAAACCATCGATATCCCTAGTCCTCGTCGCCTTCCTCTTATATATATCCTCCACCGGGACGTTCTTTTCTATTTTACCATATCTCTCGGATGCATGGAAATATCCGAGAATTAAGAGAGACTACTGCGACTGGATTTACCGCGCGCGGGAGGAAAAAGAAACGCTCGCGGCTGATGAATTGGACGGGAAGTGCGTGCGTGCACGCGCGCGAGGGATATATAGAGAGAGGGGTGTATGACTTATGGATGGATTACGCGCGGTTGAAGGCTTCTCGTTCTAATTTTCGTACGAGGCGGAATTGGAATTGAATGAGAGGAATGGAGCTTTTGCACAGGCTTTAGTTTTTCGACGGTTTTATAGAGGGGGCGGATATAGGGATTTTTGGTTGATAAAATTTTAATGGGTTAATTTGAATTAATGCCATGTCAAATTGTAATTGTAATAGCGTATATGAATTGATAGATATAATGTTATTCTATTAAATTTTAATTATTTCAATTGATAAAATACCATTTTTATCAGGATATTGTTGATTACATAAAAGAAAAATGTAATACGTCCATTTACAATCCTTATACGACTCTCAATGTCCCTATCTATAAATTACATGCACACGGGCGAACCTAAGCAAATACCCTTTAACAATTTAAAAAATAATCCCCAGCTAAACGAAATACCGCGCGTAAGTCATATTATACCCGTGGTCAGGGGAGTGGGGGGCGATTGATTTATATACCGCTCTCGAAAATGCGTTTCATTTTTCCAGCCGCTATTCCCGTGGGGTGAAAAAAAAAGAGACGAGAGCGCGAAAAAAAAGAACATCGGCAGCTCGCGGTGCACTCGAGAGCATCGGAAATTTCAATTTAGAACACTAATTCCCCTCTCCTCGGTTCCCCATTTTTTCGTTGCTCTTGCGCGCCACACGTGCACTTTTTATCCTTCTCTCATTCTCTTGTCTTCGCGCGCGTCGAAGTACTATCCTCTATCTCTCTTTCTCTCGCTCCTTAACTCTCGTTTCTTCCGTTACCGCCTGTCCGCTACTGCGTCTCTCTCTCTCTCTCTCTCTCTCTCTCTCCCGGTTGGTTGGATAATAAAATGAAATTAAAAGAGGGCGAACGGAGGTTTTTTTTAATGGCACGGAGATAATGAAACTACGTAATGCAAGCTCGTCCGTATTTTGTTATTGCTCGGCGTTGATTGTTTCAGTTCGCGTTTTGTCATGCGATATTGTTACAAAAGAAATTCAATCTCTGCAATCTTCTTTTCTTTTTTATATAATTGCTTTGGGTATATACGTATATTTTATATATTTCGGAGCATATCGATATCAGCATCCTAAATAAAAAAAAAAAAAAAAAAAATATCGATACCAGTTTAATATAATACTATATATACGTTTCTAGCTCAGCAAACCGATATACATTTGCAACATAACATCGCCTATACCATCTGCATATTACACAAATTCCATTGGTTTAATGCTAAATTATGCGCGCTCTTTCGGCCATAAAAATAAATTGCACCCGAAACCCACTCCAATAAAACACAAGGCCTATATACCGGCAGCTCTCCCCTCTATACCGCCGTACCATCATGCACCGCGGCCATAAAGAAATCCACCAACATCTGCAATTAATAGCAGCGCACGTCGCGTATCGCTTCCTTTCCCTCTCCGGCTACTCCTCCTTCGTCTCTTTATTTTTCTCTCCGGCGATCTGCGCGCGCGCTCACTCCGCTGGATTTTCCACTTACCGGTTTAACGATCCGCGAGGATTTATGAAGTCCGAGACGAGTGCGTATATATAGAGAGAGGGAGAACGTGCGAGATTATTTCCAACTCGAGGATAGGGAGCGGGCGACTTTATAAGGCGCAGGAATTGAAACGGGAGCGAGTATGGGGGGATATTTCGTACATTCGGCGATAGATCGGTTTTTATGCACTCGAGTGTGGAGGCGTGTCTCTCTGCGCCTGTGGGGATGTGTGCTTTTTTATTTGATCGGCACGCAAGCGCTCGCGGGGTTTTTTGTTTGGAGCATCGATTTGTCAGAGTTATGTATACTACGTGGCGTTTTGACGCGGGCTGCGCGTTTTATTGCGCGTTTTAAATTTCGATTGCACAAGGGGGTTTTGGAGTGGGGATGTTACATCGATTAATATATATTTCTTTTTGTCTGATGTCTTAGTTTCTACTTCTGTTTCGACAACATTTTATTGTAGGTTGATGAATATTGGGGAGAGTATAAGTTTAACACTCTCAGTGCTGCCTGACCCGTGTGTGAATTGTGGATTTCTATGTAGATGAAATTATTTTGTTACAAAATTGCTTGTTTTTCATAAACAACAGAACAGTTGAATTACAAAAACTACAATATAGAAAAACTAGGACGCACAAGTGCAACTAAAATAACTTAGTTTATAAAAAAATGGTATTAGTTTAGCCTCTGCACTCAACGTGTTAAAATACATTTTAGTATAATACCTTAGAAATTGTATTTCAGGTCGCGTAAACAACATATCGACGCTCCCTACGAAAACTAGCACCTTTTTTGGCCTCCTCACGAAGACTAGCACATTTCAGAAAACTGCAACGAAAACTAGCATAACTCACGACTTTGCCGCGAATACTAGTACAATTCGCGAGATTGCCGCGAAAACTAGCATCATTCACGAGTTTGCGCCGAATAATAGTACAATTCGTAAGATTGCGACGAAAAGTAGCACGATTCGCGAGTTTGCGACGAAAAGTAAGACGATTCGCAAGCTTGCCGCGAAAACTAGCATTTTGCGTCACCGTGTTAATTTACATAAGAGGCAGTGGAATGTGCTAGTCTTCGCCGCAATCAAGCGGATCGGGCTAGTCTTCAACGCAAATCAACGGGACGTGCTAGTCTTCGTGGCCAACGCTGAAATGGACTAGTTTTCGTGGCAATCTGAATCGTGCTAGTTTTCGTAGGGAGCGTCGATATAACGTAGAAAACAATACAAATTCGATTTATTATCCACGAGAGCTTCCGGCCTTTAATCTTTAACTATATCCTCGGCTCATAAAAATATCAGCACATCATACATTTATAGACTAATTCAACTGAATCGGGCCTATTTAAGCAGCCGTAAAAACCCCCGTCTCTATTTCCGTAACCCTAAACTAAAGCGCCCGCCGGCATATCACAAATAGCCTTACGCACGCGCGCAACCTTGCATACCACCTTCGAAACATGAAAAAATACATACTCCAACACGTCGAACCTCGTCTAATCGAACACGCTAACACCTCGTGTTCCTCTCTCTTTCTCTTCACCTATCCCGATAAAAAAACAAATTCCCAGAGCGCGTGTTCTGAAAATATACAAAAAAAAATCGCTTCTCCCCGTCGATATAAACGTGCGTATATACATGCTGTACACCCACTTTGGAAAATCCAAAAATATATTCCGCTTCGTTGCGCGCGGCTCTGCATTCGAAGAAGATTCCAGGCGAGAGGAGATTTTCTTTCTCCGTGGGGCAACAGCCGATGCGAGAAACGAGGATTCATAATCGAGGAACGTGGTAGTTGAGTCGAGTTTCCGCTGCAAATAGAGGAAAAACGCCGGCTATACGCGGAGCGCGCGCGATAGAAATACCAGGTGTGATAAGCCGGTCTTTCTGCGTTGTACATGTGTGTGTGTGTGGGGAGAGGAGAGGCGGGAAAAATTGGTAGCGAGCGCGCGGAATTACGGGAAACACGCGCGATATGTGGTTGGCGGAAGGAGTGCGGTATACGCTGAATTTGCTCAGTTTTAGGTTTGATAGCGTATGTAGTGCGACGATATCCTGTGTGAGAATAAATAGACGACGTTTTCGTCGAGGATAGGAAAAGATTTGCGGTCAAACAGCTACGAATGTATATCACAGTTATTTAGCTCTAAATTGACTTTTATTTTATTTGCAAAATATTTGAAAATTATCTATAAAATTGCAAATCTAAAACTTTACGCTACATTCAGTCTTTTCGATATATTCTCGATTACACCGTTATCAAATCTTATATAAATATTTACCTTCGCAGTGCCAAAAATACAATCCCTTATCAGCAACCGGAAGCACCATCGACATTCCCCGAAGCCGATAGATAAGCGCGATCGCAAACATTGAAACCCTTCCTTCCCCCCATCGACCAAAACCCCCTTCTCTGATTCTCGACATACAAAAGATACTGCTACGATTACCGCGTCCAGGCAAAAACGTGGCGGCGACGGCGAAAGGCCACCTTAAATTTCATCGACGAAGTGAAGAGGCGCAGAGAAGCAAGCGAGCGAGCAGGCAAAGAGGCGGCAGCTAAAGCACCGTCGAATGAGAAACGAGGTGAGCTGCTGTACTGCCCGCGCGCGCGGGAGCTGCGAAAGAAACGTGGAACACGAGAATAAAGAGCGATAAAGCGGATGCCGAGCTGCTGCTGCTGCTGCTGCTGTTATGGCATTCCGGAGATTGCAGTAGTATACACGGGGATTTACTGCGTTCTGTGCATTTTCGAATCACGCGCGAGCGCTAGCACAATGGCGCAATTTCGTTATTTTTTTACGGCCCGCGCGCGCGCGCTCGCTGATTGATGGAGTGATTATGTATACAGTGGTAGAGAGAGAGAGAGAGAGAGAGAGAGAGAGAGAGAGAGAGAGAGAGAGAGAGAGAGAGAGAGACGTGACTGCGTGGGATTTAATTACGGCGTTTTGTGTAGCGATTTGCATTATTCATTTTTTATTTTCGGATTTTTCGAGATTTATTTTTTTTTTTTTTGGCCCTTTATTTCGATGTATAGAGAGAATTTATGGAAGGAGTGGATAGTCACGTTTTCGACTTGGCCCTTGTATTATACACGAGGTATTGTAAATACATAACCCACGATTGATTTTATTACGTTTTTATGCGCGTTTTAATACGAGTTATTATGCCAGATTTTCAGTGCCGTTTACGTCGAGCGGAAAATTTTCTCCGACAAGCTACGCGCGCGCTATCGGCTTTAAAAAGTGTTCGAAATTTCGAAAAATAAATTTCTCCTACGCGCGCGCGCACGTGGATAACCGGATTTTTGTGTAACTGCACGTCGTCCATTGGTGGAAAAAAAAAGAGAGCCCGCGGGAGAGTTTCGATTTCCGATTTATACACTTTTAGTCGATATGCGTGGCTCCGACGCGCCGCGTTTACGTACCGTGTCTTCTTTATCTGCGCGGATGAAAAATGAGACGTATGGGGTTTAATTGTTGCGATTCAGTTGTGTATACTGAAATTGATTATTGAGGAAGGAAACATAGATAAATCAAGAAAAATGGCGATTGTAGAATTTTTAATTATTTTTAAAAAGTCATCGTAATACGTAACAGGACATTTATAATTTCAGTCGAAATAAAATCCAAATATTAATTTTCTCAATGTTTTTGTGCAATCAAAGTTCCATAAAAGATTTTTTATTAATAATGTTATTGATTATACGTTTTTAAAGTTTTGTTTTAAAATAAGCTTGCATTATTTTTGAGTATAACGGTGTATTTTAAACTGGATCAGAAAGATCAATTCTAAAATAAGGGTTGAAGATATGTAATCGTTTTCGGAATGATTGATGAATTTGGTTGGCGTAAGCCACATTTCAATCAAACGTTTTGATAAAACCACTTATCCAACAATGGCTTGACGTGCATTGAATCGAAATAGCTTGTCTTGATTTATAAATGATCTGGATTCATATATTCCATGTATTTATATAGTTGGAGAATTATGTGTACTTTGAATGTAACTTCTTTTGTCGAATTCTCATCATTTATCAATGAAACTCGATTATTTTGCTAAATAGAGCTGCTAAATTAAATTCATCCGCATACTCACCTGCAATCTGAAAAAGTACAAACAAAATAATCGGTTATAGTTACCAAGTATTTGGTCAAACATGTCAGCATAAAGCCAGACGAATCAATAATAAAAATTAGTTACCATTATTAATATTATAAAAAATATCATCCTACGCCCACTATTTTTGACATTTTCGAAAAAATCAATTGTCACCTGTAACCGCAATTACTATCCTCGCTCCCGATAAAATCCCCGAAAAACAAATTTCACCATTTCAGCCTTTCCAAGCCCTTCAATCGCTCTAAATCGACAACCGATAGCGCACCCCCCCCCCCAAAGAAACCCTGGCCCCCCTCACGGATTTATGAGTTTTCATCGGTCCGGCGTGACGCACGACCGCCGCCAGCCGCATGATCTGATTGGTGGTTTAGCGCTCACGTATATATATACGCACATGCCTATACGTATATACGCGCGGTCTCGTGATTAATAACGTCGGTCGGCATTGTCCCGAAAACGCGCGCGCGCGTGCGGATTAACGTACGGGAGATGGGGAGAAAAATGAAGAGGGGATTGCGAGCGAGGGAAAAATGAAGTACTGCGAGGAGGGGAGAGAGGAATTAATAAGGCAGGAGGGAATTTGAATGGGGGAAAGATGATCGACAGGAAGGGTGACAATGTTTTCTTTTTGGGGAGGAGGAGGGGTTCGATTGTTCGCCGAGTTATCGTTTGTGTAAGGCAGTGAATCATTGGGGCGGAGTATTAAGCGGTATGTGCTAATTTAACAAAGTGACGGAACTGGGGACGTGAAGTGTCCACTCGATTTTGTTGGGGAGGGTGACAGGTAATCTGTCGGCTTGAAAAATGTTTATTTGTTCTTGTACAACATTGTGCAACAGCATCCTGGATTATTGCAGTTGTTTAATTATTTATGTGTTTTATTTTTATTAAAAATATCATACTTATGCAAGATTCGCGGTGATGAATCTTTTTTGTAAAAGAAGTTTCGCTGGAAATTCACCTTACTGAGTGTATAATATGGTGTAGTTTTCGAAGGAAAATGAAAAATTACAGCAATTTGTATAAGGTACGCTTCGTCGGAAAAGTACGTATTTAAATTACGAAAAGTGTTTTTGAAGTATGCGTTCGATTTTTATACGTAAAAACCTTTTCTATATGAATTTAAAAGAAAATGCTCAGTATTGCCTTAACAACAACCAACCATAATAATTAATTTTTTAACCTCCTTGTTAGAAAGTATCTCTATCGAAAATGGCCAGGAAATGAATAAATAGTTACCCAGGCGGAAATTCAAAACATTTTATAACTAATAACTGACTATTTATTTTAGAAACTTGCTATAAAATAGGAATTTATCTTTTTCAGTTTCTAATAGCTCCCGCTGAAACGCTTTTTCCCCTATTATATGGCCATTTAATAGATTGATAAATAGAATGAGATTTTCGAAGACAAGCACAAGGTTATTCTTGAGTATTTTAAAGGTATTAAAACTGGTCAGTTTCTTTAGTCTGGAAATGGCTAGCAGAAGGCTTGCTGTTACGACAAGGAGTGAGAGAGATAGAATCAGATGGAGAAATAAAAGTTTTGCTGAATTATTCATAGAAGGAGTACAGCAAATAATTTTTTAGTCAATGTTATTTATTTATATTTTGGTAAGCCATCCGATGCACTTTAATGCTGTTTCATATACGATAGAATTAGTAAGAAAATCAAATACGAATATTTTGTTGTGACGTCAATCTGAGAAATAGGCAAATAATGATCGAAAAATCGTTTCATTATAGCCATTAATTAGCCAGTTTTGCTAGCTATTTTCGAACTTCTTGGCCATTTCATATAGATGAATTTCTACCAGGGTAGTAAAAAATAGCTAATTTGTGGGTAGTGATGAAACGATTTTTCCGGTCATAGTCTTTATTTAATGGAGATAACGTAACCTTAAAATGTTTTTACTAAATTTTCTCTGTAATCTGATCATGTATTTGAAACCAAATATTAAAAAAAGATAGCTAACCAAAATGTAAAGACGATTTATTGGTATTTAATTCGTTTATAGCAAGCTTTTTACTAGCCATTTTCTAATTACAAAAACTGGCCAACTTTGATATCTTTTAAATACCCATAAATGAGCTATTATAAATTTGTGAAAAAACTTATTCTAATATTCTGTCTTAAATGGTGAATATGATAGGAAAACTCGTTTCATCGATGGATAGCAATGGCCAAGAAAAGTGTCTAGTTTTTGACGATTATACGTGAAACTAGCTATTTATTAGGCAAGTAATGGAATCGATTTCCACCGCGTACAAATTTATATTCGATTAATTTAAAAATCTCAAACCAACCAATATCGTCCACCTTGAACAAACTCATTATTCTTCATACAATAAACATCAAAAGGAGCACCTATAGACTTCCAATCTTCCACTCGACCGTATACTTATATATAACACTCGAAACTTGCACACAGCGACGGGAGCACGCGCCGTGCAAAGAAATCCAGCGGAAAACGCCGTACAAGGTATACGCCACTGCTCCGGTACCTATATACTCCGTTCTCTTTCCCTCTCTCGTTAAATCGTGGGTAAGTGAGGCTCGGATGCTTTACAGCCGCGGCCCTTAGCCAAGGTTTACATCTGCTCGAGGCTTTAATTTGATGACTCTTTTCGCATTATTGGATGCAGCGCGCGGATTAAAGAGCTGGCCCGCTCCTTGCAGCGTGTATATATATATATATGCGCGATGGAGAATTTTCCGGATAAATCATATTGGGAGGTGACAGGGGGTGGCATTTTCTGAAGGTTAATTGGGAGTAGGCGGTTATAGCCGCGCTAACAAAGTGGATTAGGATGTTTAATGATGCGATTATATTAATTGTCAGCACTTTGCGAGTCCTTATTTTATTAACATATTAGCCTTTTATGAGGGTATATTGTGATCGGATCGCATTTGGCATAATTTGGTTTCACTCTCACGCTTCTCATTTTTATTATTTTTTTTTTTTTTCAAAGAGAAAGTGATCTGACTTTGAGATTTAAGAGGGCGTAAATATTGGATTTCGAAAAGAATAAAAGACGAAATTTCTGAAAGACAATTTGACGTACGTCGAAACATTCAAAAAGTTCACGTATAAAACATTAAATTTTCAACCTAAAAAAAAGAAATTTTTTTTTCTTCAAATCTTTTGTAATGGCTCAAATGACCAATTACGTCGCACAATATATCCCATCTCTAAAATGTCCATTCCTCATTTCTCTCCCGCAATTTCACGACCCCCGTAAAAAAAAAAAACAAAAAAAAACAAAAAAAAAAAACGAATACACACACCGCCTAGGTTTCTTATGAAAACCTCATCAACGCGACAATTGAATCCGAAACAGCGCGGGTGCTGGGGGGCGCGCATTCATTCGCGAATTCTCATGAAAGGATCCCATTCCGGCGATCCCTTTGTCTATAAAAAAGTCCCTCATCCTCCCTCGCAAAAGTATTAAACTCAACGAAAAAAAAAACTATGACCCTTTCCGCACGGACTAGTATAGTGAGAAGTGAAAACAAAAAATGTATAACATTGCGGTGGCGCCGCCGGTGCCTCATCATCGATTTATCGCTCGTATTCGTCTTACATATATATACGCGCTAGCGGGAAAACAATGCGCGTTGTATATTCGGATTACCCGCGAGTGTACGTGCGAGCGCCTGATATTTCAGATGTCAACTGTGGCTGGAATCTCTCTCTCTCTCGCGCGCATATAGAATCGGCATGGGTGGTAAAGTTTCGAATTTCCGCGCGAGTTATGACTTGGGATTTTTCGATGGAGAGAGAGAGAAAAAAAAAGAATTGCGAGTGCACGGATTAAGTTTTATCTGCGTATACGTAGATAAACTTTGCTCGTGAAAGAATACGGCTGCTTTTTTTTTCTTTCTATTTATGATATGATTATGTGGGTAATAGTATTTAGATAAATATCAAATCAAGCGAACCGGGAAAATATAAAATTTATAGGTTCTTACTGCGGGCTACGGCCTGTAAAAAGGTGATAGTCTACGAAGTGAAGTTTAGTAAAATTATTTACGATTCGTCGCTTAGATTTCAACTTCGATAAACAAACAAAATCTCAATACATTTAGAACTATATAGAACTATATCTTCTTATATTAACTATAACAATGAATCCAAACCTCACCTTTAATTCTCATATAATTAAAGCTACGTGCTTCTTTAAATCCCCCATGTTACTTTTCATATGAAACTTCTACACGTGCTTTTTTTCATTTCCAAGAGACAACACTCGCGCTCAGCCCTTCTCCAGTCGCTCCGTCGGGATTATGTCCCTCCCTTTTAATTTACTCGCGCCTCTCTTTCACTCCCGGAAATAGAAAAACAAAAAACCCGTAGGCGCGCGCTAAAAAAAGGCTCCCCGCGTTTTTCCGCGTTTCAGCGGGCGCGTTCACTTGTTATTTTCGACTGCGTATTAGTGTTATGAGCGCGTGGGCGAGGGTTGAAGAAGAGATTTACGGAAGATTTGTAATATCGGGAGGTGCCGAAGATCCGCTGTTGTTGTCCGTGATTTAGACGTCGTCGTAAATTTTACACGTGATTTTCGGATATCGCCCGGGTATAAGTGATGAGAATGGATGTCACTTATATAGTGTTTTTAGGCTTCTGTGTGGATTATTTCTACAAATCTATGTAGGCGGAGAATTCGGAAATTGAGCGAGCTTAATGATAGATAATGCAAAAAGTTACATATCACACTTTTTATTATTTTTTCCTCGTCTGCATATTATGCCGAATTTCTCATCTTCATAACTACAAGTACCGCACCTTTCTATACTCGCAATTTCCCTACAATACACATTTCCTCCTTGTCTTCCCTTAATATCCCCCTCCCACGTTCCTTTTCCGCCCTCGCGTGCACCGCTGCCATCGTTTTACGGCAACGCTGAATTATCAGCGGCGCGCGAATTAACGGGCTCTGGCTAGACGAGAAGTGCAATCTCGGCGTCGGTGGTAAGACAGAGAAACGGATGGAGAGGTAAGGAGAAGGGAAGAGAAAGGTCGGGAGATGGATGTTTATTTTACTCGGGGGACATACGATGCTGACCTGTAAGTTGTTGGGTTGGGGCAACGGAGTGTATATATAGGTGTGCGATAGTGTAGAGAAATAATAAGGTGAACGAGGGTTTATTGGACCTCGAGTATTGCGTGTAAATGTATGTTTGCGACCGATATAAGGCTTTTATCCAGTGTCTGTATTTTATTTTAGGAATTTAATTGAAGAATTATTGTCAATGCGAATTTTACATGATTACATTAAATATATACAGCAGAGTATAAATCGTCAATGAGCAGATATATTACACATTATACATTTAAAGTATAATTCATCTGTAACGTCAACTTCATTATTTTATTATATTTATTAAAACTTCCGTATATAGCTTACTAAATCAAAGACCATTAATTATAACGCACTGCGATGTAAAGAACATTTCATTGTACTCTAGCGTTTGCTTTCGAGCACCGCCGACCACTAACAAACCCAGATAGCAGCCTCGGGATAAAATTAAAGCCCGCTGTGCCGTCGATACTACGAATGATAAAAGAAACGAACGGTCAGTCAGTCGAAGCTATAGTCTCAGAAAGAATCAAGCGCGCCACTCTCTCTCTCTCGCTCTCTCTACACACCGACACCTCGCTATATTCACGCGCTTCTATTTCCGTACTCCCTCTCGCTCAACCCTTCGGGCGCTAAGTGAAACTCGTTTCAAGTTTTGACAGGCAATGATATAGCCAAGGCGAATGGAAGTTTCACCGCGCACTATACTCGTGCCCGGCGTAATCGACAAAACACTTCGTAGATGGGCGCCGAGAGTATCTCTCTCGCTCGCTCTCGCTCTCGAGGGTTACTCGCATATTCTTTGCTTACTCAAGACGCCAAAGTTTTGAGTTTGAAGTTGAGCGCGGGGCGCAAGCGGGGTGGGAACAACGCTGCTGAATCGGCTTTTTAACGATGAATCGAGAGGAGGAGGGATGCGTGTGGCCGGTAATTGGGTGCTTGGGGGTGTAAGGGCCGTTGAGTGGGGTCCGCTTTGATGTTCCGTTGCCGTTGTCGAGGGTAATCGAACTCTTAGATAATTGGCCTGGTAAAAGGTTATAGCCGCGTGCATAGTTCGAAGATGATGTTATGGGATGGTTGCGGTGAAAAGAGTTTTAAATATATTTTTGTAGCATGGATTTGTATTTGATTATGTTATTACAATGCTTTTTTATTGCACCGTTTCAGATTGCAAATATTTGTCATTGTTAATGTTACTTAAATTTCATATGTTCGTGAATTGTTCATATTCAAAAGTAAACATTTTGCCGGTCTCTAAAAATAATGAAAACTCGCAAATAAATGAATTGATGTAGCTGGTAAATTGTTATATGAGGAAATCCAGAATTAATTTCAACTTTAGGCGTCCCCAAAACCGGTCAAATTGTTTTTTGAAGGCTCCCCTACTGAAAAACCGTTGCCAATTCATTGGCCCATGGCTTCCTCAAACTTAATTTGCTTATTCCTTTAATTAAGTTTTAATAACAAAATTTATAATTTTTGCAACAATTTATGACATAATTATAATTAAATTCATTTATGAAGACTAAAAAGTATTAATTTTTAAATTATGTATAAAATATGAATAAAATAATAGGTATGATTTTCTTTTAAATTGTCTGAAAAATAAATAAAATAATTGATTGTAATATTATCGTCAAAACCTTTTAAACTTCCTAAATAACCTTTACTTCAAATTATATTTTCTTTGTGAAATTTCACACATAGGGTATACTGAGAGGAAGAAACGGTTACATTAAATAAATATATTTTGTTAAGCCACTTTTTGACGATTTATTTAAATTTATTACAGAAAAGTGTTAGATTAATTTAAGGTATATTTAACGTAAAGAAATATGTATAGTAATGCGAAATATTGGTAAAGTAATAGTTACTAAGCGAAGATTAAGTTAAATTCATCTTGGTCAGATGGAGCATTGGTACCGTGTGTTCCGGTATTTGTTTACGACGGCCGCATGCCGTTTTTATCACCTCGAGTTGCCGGCTTACAAACGTGCTTGCTAACAATATTTTCAATCGAAGTATTATGAAAATGGAAAAGTTATTAGTTGATAACAATCTCGGCGAGACGTATTCTGTATTAGAAGGTAAGTACTTATAAAAATTACTTGTATTGTATACATGAGAAATCTGAATCTGTATTAATGAATGTGACCTAACCTCGAAAGCATTTTTTTTTAATAGAACTAGAGTTCGACACGCGCGCTTCGCGCGCTGATTTTTTTTTTTAAGTTACAAAAGAAGCTGCATAATTAATGAACGATTTCTTTTTTATTTACAAGAGAAATGTTATTATTCAATTCATTATTTAAGGTTGTATGGACTATATGTAAAAAATAATGTCAGATCAATAAAGTTTCGTCAGTAGGTCAATAATATCATTATAAACGTCTCTGGCAAATTTGAATATGATTTGCGTGCTAGTTTTCGAGATATTGTAGTTTAAAATTAACGTGGGTTCTTATGGAGATTCTCTGAATATGGCTAGACTCGTCGTAGTTATTGAAAAAATTAAGTTGAAAAAATAGTGTTTAGTTCTTGTAAATTTGTGTATACGTAAAAGAAAACCTTTGTAATCGATTGCAATTGAAATGAATTGCTTTTGCGAGCTAGTAGGGTGCGAAAGTCAATTAAAAATTCAAATTTCGCGCCACAATATAGCAGACAAAAAAATAAGTAATTTGCCTATAACAATTAGTAAAAATTTACAATTAGTAAAAAAAAATATTACGGAAAACCAGGACTGCATTGCCCTCCGTTACATTATTATCTATCATTTTACAAAGTTTGCAGTTTCTATATAAATATTTCGCTGAATGGCATTTGAATTACTTGATTTTGAGACATTATTCAAATGCCATTCAGCGAAATATTTATATGGAAACTTCAAACTTTGTAAAATGATAGATAATAATGTAACGGAGGGTAATGCAGTCCTGATTTTCCGTAATATTGTTTTTACTATTTGTTATAGGCAAATTACTTATTTTTTCGTCTGCTATATTGTGGCGCGAAATTTGAATTTTTAGGCGATGCGAGGCCCCACAGTTACCGACGATTGCAGGGATCCGTTTTTCTCATTCAATTTTGAATTTTGACAAAAAATCTCTCTGACACGTTATAGATTTGATAGTCAACTATAACGTACCAGAGCGATATTTTCTTAAAATTTAAAATTGATTGAGAAAAACGGGTCCCTGCAATCGTCGGTAACGACTGGTACTCACATCAAAGTTATAGCATAAAAACTGTGTAGTAAGGCGTACAGTCATACTAAAAAGTGAAAGAAATGAGCAATGCAATGTTCTAAAACCGATGTAAAGTTTTCTTCATAGTTCTAAAAAACATTTTACATATTTGTTTACTCTTAGTACTGTAGAATATTAGTGTTTTCGACAAATTATACGACCAAAATATTTGTCTTAAATTTTTAAATGAGATCTTACGGCCAATACAACCTTAATGCACTTATTTTGAATTCATTTAAACATTATGATGTTTTTCATCAAGCTATGTTATAGTTTTATTGACTAAAAAATGTATGTATGAAGAAGTATTTGTTATTTTAATATATGATTTGTCTTTATCTTTTGAATTTAGTTCTAGTGATTCATTCCATTCCATAGTTTCCTGCTTTAACAAATTTAAAGGTTCATTCAATTCTATAGTATCAGAATGTCACTACAATGATAAAGATTAATCAAGTTTAATTTCATTTAAATAAGCTTTTTTCATGTTGTGATTTTGTTCAATAAGTAAAATTGCCACTAAGATAGATAAACAATAACATAATTATGAAAATATCTGTTTTCTGTGTTTAATAGTGTTAAACATATAAAAAGGCAAAGTGAAGGTATAAAATTCAAGATGAATATTTTTATATTGAGAAAACCATGTTTTTAATTTTAACTAAATAAAAAGATCCTGACACTAATCCGACCATCATCACTAATAAAAAACCGCTCCCAATATACATTGGCACTTAGCTTCCTCAAACTAATGTATTTATTCCTCTTTTTAATTTTTTATATGACAATAATTAATTGTATTATACAAAAGTTTCTCTATCTATCAAATATTGTCTGAAAAACGCTATTCGAAAATATTTTTAAAAAATTTTCAACCTCAAATATCTTTGGTCGTGACAGTTCAATTTTTTGCGCAATGAACAGTTTGGAGATATAAAAAATCTATATCCTCTATACCAAATTTCAGGACGATTAAT